>JBBMFX010209735.1:0-20776 GCA_037832545.1 Rhabdalestes septentrionalis | reverse complement strand
AGATCTTTAAGTCCATCTCATGAAAAATCGGAGCAGGAACAAAGGTGTTGCGTTTATATTTTTGTTGAGTGTATATTCTAGATTCTTAATATTATTTTCATTCATCTGATGAGTCATGTTTTCCTAAGGTAATTAAATGTTTGTGTTTTCCTGCAGGGTGGTGCGGACTGGAGCAGTTCTGCAGCTGGCACAGCAACGTCACTGTTGCCAGGAGAACAGCTACGTGAACAGAACGCTTTCTCTGGCCTGCAGCGGATCCAAATTCACCAATTACACCTACCACCACATCACCAGCTGTGCCTGCATGCCTGACGTCTGAAATCCAATCAGATTATATAAAAACGCAGGATCTGACCGTGCTTACATATAAACATTGCATGCTTTGATTTGGTTTGGCTTGGCTTGTTTCTGTGATCAGTAATTCAGCTGTGATTGAAGATTTGATCTTTTCTTTGTCTTTTCAAGTCAAGTAGACTTTTATTGCCAAATACACTGTGAGGTGAGATTAGAACAAACAGTGGAAACACCATGAAATAGTGAAGACAGAAAAACCCAAGTATAATGTCAGGTTTAGTTTCCCATGTTCATTTTCTTCACACAGTTTACCTGTTCTTATTGGTGTTCTGTTCTTTTATGTTCTAAATCACTTTACACATTTGATTGTAAATCATTTTGCCTTTAATGATGAATTCCAATTGCAATCATATAATTAAAAAAATATTGCACTCTGTAAAATGTGGTTATATCACTTCTTGTTTAACAACCTACAAATATGACTGTCATAAACTGACATAATCTAACGTTACATCATCTCTTGATAGATATAGGGGGGTGTCTCGGGAGAGGCCACGCAGTATAAAGTCACAAATTAGGTGAAGTCTGTTACACACAGGGGTTGACATAAGTGTATGTATATATGTACACACAAGGCAACGGAAGCATTTCTCTTGGTCCTTTTGGGGATGACAGGGAAATAATGACATTTTGAGCGATATATTATTATTTTATCTAATTCAGGGGTCCCCAACAACCGGTCCGCGGACCGCACAGAAAAAAAAAAAAGATATAAAAACGGATATTCTTAGTCTATCCTTAGTGAAAATAGTTTCTGATATTAAACCAATTCCTGACGAAATATAGGTTGGGGACCACATTCTACAAGGATTAGACTGTACTACTACTACTGTTGTTCCTGTATTGTTTATGATACAAAATGATTTTCAAAAGTTTTGAAAACATAATGTTCATTGTTTTCATCCTCAAGCCACCATTCACACACTATTTATACATGCAAAACGGTCCTGCATATGATCCTCCAACATCTTTGATTCTTCAGAACACCCTTCCTCCTTTCCTTTTGGGCTCATTGGAAAGGTCTAATGATTGTAGCAAAAAAACTGGCAAATTCCTTGCCAGAAAAAAACTGAATAAAGAAAAAGGAATGATTGCTTTGATAAAACAAACTCATTATTACCCATGACCCAGAGGTATATATAAACAACACGTTATAAATTTCTAAAAAACTTACCAGTGTAGCTTCAGTATATTTCTCAACACTTTTACATTTAATCAGCATTAAACCTTTTAACATTTTAATTTACATATTTTAAATCAATTTTAAAGATCACAGTGCACTTAAGTAAACACAATGTGTAACTAAATGAACACAAGCCTCACTGGGACAGTTACAGTGACTATAACTCTGTCTCATCTGACCTCTTTCTTTGATTCTTCCTCCTTTCCCTGCTTTTTTCTGTCTCTCCATTTCTTTCTCCCTATCTCTCTCTTCTTTCTTGACATACACACACACTATGTTATAAACAATGAGAATTTTGAGTCCAATGTTTGGTTACATCCTGGATTTCTTCTGTGCCATCTACAGTCTAGTCTCAACAGCGGCCACCAGAGGTCGCTATTTGTTTAAGTGGGAGTTTATGTGCTTGTGACTGTTTTTTGATATCCTGAGGACACTGGGTTTGAGTTTAGTCTTGTTATGAGTTTTAGCTGCCAGTGTATTGAGGAATAAGTGTATGAGTTTTGTGATTGGGTTTTGGGGTTATATGTTTAACATTTAGTTTGGGTTAAGACTGACATGCATTGTTGGTCAACCATTGTGCTTATGTGTTCCTTTACAGTTCCTTTTGAGTTAAAACCTGTATTGAGTCTGACCCATGTGTCAGTTTTGGTTTCT
Source organism: Rhabdalestes septentrionalis (assembly GCA_037832545.1). Taxonomy (NCBI): domain Eukaryota; kingdom Metazoa; phylum Chordata; class Actinopteri; order Characiformes; family Alestidae; genus Rhabdalestes; species Rhabdalestes septentrionalis. The sequence goes on along the minus strand of JBBMFX010209735.1, from coordinate 18,585 downwards.
GGCATAAAAGTAATGGCCTTGACAGAGAGGGAAAACAGCCTTGGCCAATGAAAGCAGTAGAATAAAGGTGCCTTCAATTATGTCTCTTCCTCTCCACAGATGCCCTCAACATTAACTAAAAAGACTTGCATGGGGTGGGGGTCTAAATATGGGAACCGCGATGTTACTGGCAGGAATCCTGTTTTGGTTCCTTCCCAGGTCACTGCCCAGGCAAGCAGGGCATCCTGCTGAGGAGAGCACTGATGCCCAGGAGGGCGAGCAAGTGGCGTATCCTGTGGCGGGTTCTTTATTGACTGGTTATTGAATTGCACAATTACATGTGATAAAATGTTTAAATACCAAATAAGCACTTTATTAACTCTAGACAAATATCAATTACATATTATAAAAGCATACTTACCTCTGTCCATTTTGAAAAATTTTCTTGTGGATTGTATTTCTGCGGACTCTGTACAGGGTTGCAGTTTCTTCCACATTTTATCCATTACTTATGCACAGGTCTCTCGATAGGGGGTGTACACACTCTGCATGCTCGATAGGGGGTGTACACACTCTGCATGCTCGATAGGGGGTGTACACACTCTGCATGTCACTGACTGCGTGAGTGCCTGTAATGCTTGTGTTAGATTGTTTTGCACCCTTCCCATGTCTAGTCCAGCTGGAAAGTTCATCTACCCTCTGTGAAAGCGGAAACAACCTATCAAATGCATCTATTGCTGATGGTCGATTGTTTTAGGTTGAATAGATTTTGGTTAGGCCCTGAACCAGGAAGTGACATTGTTAGTGCAGGCCCACATTGATGAGTGGTCTAACAGTTGGGAATTTTCAAATTAGTTTTTCATCCAACGTGCAATGAAAACGCTATTGCATTTGAATAAAGGGGCAAAAACCCATGGAAATACGAAATGCAATTCAATGCCTTGTTATTAGGGGTCCAAGAATGCAGTGCTGGATCCTCATTGCTTCTATGCTGTTTTAAAAAAATAATACAATTCTGCCCCAAAACGTATTGGTGAGCAAAAACCGTAAGGTGCCCAGACTTGCAAGTTGGAAGGCATATGCAGTATTCAAACTGCTATTCAGGCACCAACAGCCACATCATTGCGCCATTAGGTTCTTTTTTATGTATATTTTAGCACTGAGTTGAACCAAAGTTCTGATTTTCAAAATTCTTGTTGCAAATCACTGGAATCGCAAGACACTCATTTTAAATAATAACCAAAACATGTGCAAATTTGCAAACAGCATGGCCTCCATTTGCAAATTAAACTTCTGATAAACTGTAATTACTCATAAGTACTTTGGTCAATGCTTACCAAAATTCGTAAACACATGCAAGGTGTCACTCCACAGAGGTACACCAATTTGTATCCATATTTACCACTTGGTGGTGTTATGACAGTTCACAAAGAATCTATAGCACAAAATTACCTCTATCTCTCCAGCCCATGTGGCCAATGAGCTCACAAATTTGCATTCAACACTAGAAGACATTGCTCTGGCATATTCTTGAATTTAAGTGACTTCATGTGACCGTATCATAAAATTCATGGCCGATATCAGCCTAAGGGGTGCTGAAAATGTCTACATGGCAAAAATCATGGCTATTCTCAAACTTGGTCCATTTGTTGACATACAAGCTTTGCCCACTTCGCCCATTGATGGGCGCTATAGCACACATTTAAAGACGACTATGGTTTTTCGAACAAAAATCATGACATATAAGAAATAAAATAACCGACTTGCATACACCCTGATGATTGTAAACTTTTAAACCTTGGAAATGTTTTGCATAACCTTCTTTGATTGTGCATAATTTGCAGCTTTGGTACAGATGTATAATGTGGTACTGCAAGGATGTGTGCAAAATTGGAGGTGCTACAGTAGAGACTTGCATTTATTGATATATTTCTTCCATGGTCTGTACAATTCCAACCAGTGTAACTCATGATCCATTCAAGTTAAAAGAATGACTTGCATAAAATGGTCAGTCCACTCATTGTTTAACTTTGCTCTTGCATAAATGAGTGTCGCTAAAAGAGAGACTTTTATAACACATTCCCTTTCTCATTGTAAAACTTTCACATGCTACAAGTTCATTTCAGTCAATTTCTGCAAATGGGTGGTTGACAAAGTTCTTTTTTTTATTATCTCAAATGTAAGTAATGGATATTAATTTGGTGATATTCGACTAACTTTTATATCTCCAATTATATATATTTTCTTGTAGAGTTTGTCCTGAAATTTATATTTATGCATTTTATTGCCATAGTGATTAAAATTATCATACGGTGTGACATGAATATTAATGAGTATTAAATGAAAAAGGCTTATAATTTGATAGTGTAAAACAATGTATCATGATTCTTTATCATTACTATATAAAATATAACATGTTTCTTTGCAAATATGTTTAGTTTTGTTTTATATTTCTTTATCAACACCCCTAGACAGACGTTTACTCATAATCTTTCAATACACAAATTAATTTGGGAAAGTCTTGTTATAAAAGTACCAAAATGCTTGTAACATTTGGTGGCACTATGTGCCAAATTAATGATTTTATGATTAATAACTAAAAAGTCCTAATTATTTTCTCAATTCTGAATGTCACAGCAAATGACATGGTATCACGCCATATGATGAATCACACCACACAAGAATCTGTATTCAAAAATCTGTTTTAGCGGCAATTAACAAACCACCAAACTGACTCACTGGAATCAATATTTCAGTTACAGCAAAATATATACATTAGCAAATATTTTGCAAAGTCATATGTGAAGAATTCCACAAAAATGGAGAAGCATATTGCAAAGTGCCCAAAATCGCCCCAGAGCTCTGATACTCTCTCATCAGCTCCTGGTCCCTTTGCTATATTTTACATTTTGCAAACTGACTTGTAATGTCTGTGTTCATATTTTTGTTTGTCATTGAAAGAATTGATTGCTTGGTGAAATAAATCTTGTCATGTTTTTAAATGTTATCTTTTTGCCGAAATGTCTGCTGATGACATGGTTTATTTATGTTGGTATATGATCCATATAGCCCATGTTTCTTTAAATCATTCAAAATTTCCAATTAATTCACATTAATTCCCATAAATTCCAAATTTCCCATAAATTCCAATATCCAATTTTGAATATTTCCAAATTTCCTCAGCTAAAGTTTCCATGGAAAGTTTCCAGAAATGTGCCAGAGATATTCTGCCACTTTGCAACCCTAGTCTCCATACATAAACAAATAAACACGCATGTACACACACGCATATACACACACATACAACTACTTATTGCGCAAAATATTATAAGCCCGCATCCCTATAAATATATTTTCATTTACATATAAATATTTTCATTTACTTTGCTCGTCCTTTCCTCAAGACCTCCTCTCTTTCAACAGGATCTGCATTTAATCACTCCCGGTATTTCCTTGTTCTTTCTGCACTCGCCATCTCTCGACATCTACTAAAATCTGCCTCAAACTGAAGAACAAATACATAAAGGGAAACTTTTGAATGTCTAAATGTGAGAGTTTATCAAGAATTCATCTTGTAAATGGGAAAGTATGGAAGTAGGTATTCACAGAATTTACTTGGTGTAAAGATATTAAATGTGTGAATAATGCATTTTAATGTGCTAAAAGGACAAAATATCCAATACATGTATTATATTATAACTATTAGCAATGAAATATGTATCTAAAAGCATTATTTCTGTATTTAAATGCAGTTCAAATCATATAGTATGACAAAATTGTCATATGGTGTGACAAGAAAATCCTGTCACCCCTTATGATTTTGTATCACACCAAATGAGGTTTTATGTACTCAGCATTAGATTAAGCAATGTGCTTTTATTCTATCATCCTAAAACCATGCTAGCAACAATATGACAATGCAGCTTTCAAGGTAATATTGACTGAAAATAATTTCATTTGGGCATTTTTGTGTAAAGTTTGTCACACCGAAAGACTGTGCTAATGGAAACAGAGGCAGAAGTGCCGGATAAACTAGTTTTTTTTACATCTTGAAGAGAGAGTCTTTCTGAGGTACTGTTCTTCTTCCTGACAGAAGGTTGGCCCCTACTTCTCAAAGGACTCCAAACAATTAGCCAGTTAATAAAAGGACTATGGTCTTACAGCCTATGATAATTATTTTGGGGACAAAAGGGTTTTAGTTAAGGGTGGCTTCAAAATATTATACTAGCAGACTCACAAGTAGACATCTGGGTTATCAATATATGATTGAAGAAACGAAATGAATTCATTGTCATGTTCTTTTTTCAAAATCAAACTTTGTGAAATGTGTTGGGACAGCTTGGGAAAGTCACGCCATATGAGCTTTTTCTAGTTTGGCCCTAAATTGTGAACCAATGGAAGATGAATCCCATGAATACTCTGTGTGTTCATATAAAATAGCACTTTCTGAACAACATAGTCACAGATTTGACATTGTTTTTTTAATTATTAGGTCATCTTTGACACATGGGACAAACAAAGGGCCATGTCATCTCAACCACTCAAATATCAAAAACATAGGAAATATTCTGCAGCTGTAACTCAGAATTAAAGGAATATTTTGAGATAAATGATCAGGGTGAGGTTACATTCTATGGGATTGGGCTAAGGCAGTAATTTGGGGGAAATGATCCAGACTTCATCAAGACTAAAGAAAATATGCTTAGAAGAGCAAAAAAATAGAAACAAAATACAAAAATACATAAAAAATATTCCTAAAACTAAAAGAAAACCCTAGATAAGCTTCTCACATATAAAGCAGGAAGAGCCTTAAACAGAAATATTATGAGAAGAGAAGGGCAACAGAGGAAGCCACTTGTTACCCTTTCAACTCCCCAGGCCACTTGAGTAGTCTCAAAGCTTGTACATCCCATGCTTAAAAGACAGCATCCCACCCAAAGGAAGTAGTTGTCGCCTTTGCATCATTCTACAGAGATGTCTAAAAACAACCTCAATCGAACAGAAGAAGCCATACATTTAAGGCTTACCTTGCCAATTTACATTTACCCTCACTGTCGAAGTATGAAGCTTTACTGTTGATATCAGATATTAGGGAAACCGGAGTGCAGGAAGCTACAAGAAAACTGAAAACAGCAAATCACCAGGGAAGGACAGACTCCCAGGTAGTATAGTTTTTTGCGACCTGTTTTAATTTTAGTTTTAGTCTAGTCTATGCATCAAGCTGTCACTTTAGTTTTTATTAGTCTTAAGCACTTCCAGACTCGTTTTTGTCTAGTCAAGTTTTAGTCGACTAAAATCTGAACATTTTAGTCTTATTTTAGTCAGAATCCACGACTATTTTCGTCTAGTTTTAGTCAGTGAAAACTGGTGACATTTTAGTCTAGTTTTAGTCAATGAAAGCTGTATTTTAGTCTTTTTTATTAATGCAAGTCAAAATAGTATAAGTACTTTGTATAATAGTAGGGTGACCAAACGTCCAAGTTTCTATTTAGAATGTGAGGAAATGTCGTGCGTGTGACGTAATCCCTGAGCCACGTCAGTGCGGGCAGCTCTGTTTAAAATCAGAAGACTGCGTGTCTGTCAGCACGCTAGCAACATGCCGAAGCGTAGCAACGTGCCGAACTTTAGTCCACTCTAGATACATTTCATTCACATTAGAGCTTAGATCGGGCCCAAAAAATGAAACCTGAGCCCGTGCATCCCGGCCCGACACATTAACTGTAATTTTCGTCCCGAGCCCGATTTAAATCAGAATTTTTTTAATATACATGGGCCGTTATAACATTCTGAACAAGGCAAGTGGCAGGAAATATCGGACCGGCTTCGGGTTCGGGAAGAGGATCAAAAGTCTAATTCACAGTGCATCTCAATGGACAAAAGTATTGGGACGTAAACAGAGGCGTTTCTTGTCAGCAGGCAGGGCAAGCAGCTGCTTGAGGCCCCCAAGCCACTAGATGGCGAACGATAGCTGACACTTTTTAACTATGGTAAAAAACTGGTTAGAGGGAGGGCCCCCAGTGAATTTTTGCTTGGGGCCCCAACAGACCCTAGGATCGCCTCTGGACGTAACTTCATTCAACTCTAAGTTCGAGCGTCCTTTACCATTATCTCTCCTCCCTATCGTACAGGAAATAAGGGCAACAGAGGAAGCCACATGTTAGCCTTTCAACTCCCCAGGCCACTTGAGTATAGAAAATTGGTAGTTCCTATATGAAACACTAGCTGCCATGGGATTCCATCCATCAAGTCGACTGGGTAAGGGTGATATATAAAAATGTAAAGTCATGTATCAGAGTAAATGGCTGTTCTGGTTTCTTTCTCCTCAAGAAAGGAGTTTCCCGGGGAGACTGTCTCAGCCCCTAGCTTTTCACCATGTATATTAAACTTTTAGCAGCTTTAATAAGACAAAATGATGGGTCATAAGGGTATAAAAGATGAATGGAAAATGGAACACAAGATTTCATTATATGTAGATGATTTACTGGCATATATTAGTAACCTAGTTTGGTCTGAGGCAACGGTGTTGGAGTGTAACTGGTGAAATTTGGAATTTAATTGTTATAAACAATTAAGAATGATTTATTTAAGAAAAATTATAACATCTGACATACCACAATTGCTTAAAGCTAACTACAGGTAATTTAAGGGTGAAAAGAAAAAGATGGGAAGTCCTTCCCCTATCCATAGTAGGTTGGGTAGAAACAATGAATGTTTTGTCAGGGACAGTCCAATCTTTACCCCTAGAGGTCCCCAATCCTGTATTTAAAACATTTAATAAACGGCTGCCTGACTTTATGTGGCAAAACAAATTGCCCAGAATTTCATTTACAAGAATTCTATGTCCAGAAGGAAATTGATGTCTAGATTTACCTCACTTAAAAAAATTGATATAGGTAGCTCATTGTAGATAATTTGTTGACTGGATGTCTCAAGATAAGTATACTATATCAGCATTTCTCAAACTATGGGCCGCGGACCGGTGCCGGTCCGTGAGAAGTTCCCCGCCGGTCAGCGGAGCCTCGCTTCTGTACCAATCAAAATTCGGTCAGATCCAGCTCTGATCTCAGCCCTGCTGTCACTGCACGCCCCGCCCCCTCGACTTCATGGTCGGTCTCTTGTTTCATCATTCTAGAATGTTCAGCGTTCCCGCCGTTTCTTTCATTCACTCCAAACTTTTCACAAACACACACACGTTACGGGAGCTATTGCAAAAACATGCTGTGTTTAAAGCAGACGAGTCTGGAGTCTTTCTCTCAAAAGTGCCCATCAAATGATGCCCTTCCACACCACGGATTTATGCGAGACAGCTTTTCTTAACCGCTTTTCTTGTTGGGATGTCGTTTATGCAGGGCCATTCAGGCCCAAACCCTGACATGACCGGTCCCCAGGACAAATAATTTTTAGAAACGCTGTAATATATGTCCAAATGTTGACTGTCCAAATGTGAGGCACACTCACATTTATGAATCAAGGTTCATAAAGAACAACTAAAATCATCAATCAGTGGATTAAGACCACCTAAAAATATTGGAAATATTGTAACAGAATTTAAGCCCATGTAAATATTCAGAGCAAAGAGGCTCACAGGTCTGTTGGACAAAGAAGGGTGTCAGACTGAGGAAACTGGCAGAGGTGTTTGAGAAGAGAACACTGAAAAAGCTGTTCAGTATCATGGAAAACCCCTCTCACACCATGCACTCTCATCCCCTTATCACATGCTCATCATTTTATTGCATTCATCATATTTTAAGACACAAACACTAAGTCACTTTTCATAACCACTTGCACAAATAATCTGTTATTATATTATATTTTTTCTAGTTGTTTTGTTAATCTGCTTGCATTATTGCTACTGTTATTGTCCTTTTTGTCTTAATTTTATTTCTCTTTTTTCACTGAGCATATATATATTGTATCTCAAGTGCTTACAGTTGATACAGTACCTACAGAAACATTGGCTTTTTGCAAAAAACGGCTAAAAGCAACAAACTAGACATACAGCACATAAAAGCAACACACTTTCAAAATAAAAGGATAATAAACAACCTTGTATTAATGCGTGAAAAAATAATTGTCAGCGTTAAGTATATAATGCATTAACGCAATAATAACTCATTTACATACACAGCATCAATGATGTTATATATGCATAAGTGATATTATATTGAAACATTAAATTGATTCAAACACACACAGTTCCACACAGATATTTATTTTTTACAATGTGTCTGTAGATCCATTGTAGTTTGTCTAAAAATGCACTTCACTAAATGAAATGTCTTTAAATTAAATCAGACTTTAGATTTTAGTGTACAAACATGGTCACTTGCACATTGACATGCATTAATTTACCTCATATTACATGTTATTTTAAGTGATTTACTTAGAAAAAGGGGTTCCAGCCACTCAGCATTCAGCATCACCAGTAAACTAATCACTGTCTGATCATCTAGAATCATCTGCTGTTTCTTCACTGGTTCAGGTCAGAAGTTGGATGTGCTTTGTTCTGCTTGAAAGATTCTTACACAGGTCACTGTACGTCTTTACAAACAAAATAATTCCTCTGAAACCCGTCAGGTTCAGAGGAATGTTTTTCGAAAATCCTTCAGGAAGTCTGGAAAACTGCTTTGAAAGACTACATTAAACACAGAAGAAAGTCTAGAGCTTTGGACACAAAATATAAAAAAATTAGGACCTTTATAAACGGATGTCTTCTTTTTTATGCTGATATCAGTTATTGTTGATTAAAACTACAGATATCTTCCATAGTTCTAAGCAGCTGTTTTGTTTCTTTTAGGTTATTCCTGCTTCTCAGGTGTTACCACCTGTATTGCCCCAAACAAGTGTGACGCTAAACATAAATTTAATTGGTTTCATGTTCAAATGTTTTCTCGCTTGAGTAAATATGCATTAATATTTAACCTCCTGGCTCTCTCAAGGAATATGAGTGTGCTGACATTGCTCCTTCTGCTCTGGAAATGATGTTAATATTGCAGGAGATTCCTTGAACCCTTAACATCCACAATATACTAACTTGATAAATGAGTGAACTAACTGGCCTTTTGTTCTATAAATTTAAAAAAATTGCAAAAGGTTGAACTGAGTCAGTAAATATTTTAATTCATAATTCTTTGCTGTTTAATTGATTTGATCACTAAAACCTTTGCGGGATCTTGATGGGTTTAGTTAAAGTCTGTTATTCATTTATTTTAGATATTACCGTTTGGGTCGATGAACAGGGAAAGGTCCCAAGGACCAATTATTAAAATAGGAGGAAACAAGAAAACTTTATAATTACTAACCAGACTTTGAATTTGCATACTGATTTAACAAGTGTGGCAGATATGGTTGACACAGAAGAATTTTATTGTCCTTAAAATGTACATAGGGATGAAAGTCAGTTTTATTATGATTCTTATTGTCATTATTAATTATGCTACGCTAAAATATCTTTAAAATTATATCATGTCATGTCTACTTTTGTCTAGACTAGACTCGACTGGAGAAACTCATTTTTTGGTTTCTCTATTTAAGGGGAAACATACATTTATTTTAATAGGTGTCAACATATAACATAAATATGAATGTGTATTATAGGCATCCAAAATTATAACCGAATGTGTCAAAGCATCTAACATAGTATGTGTTAGTTCATACTAAATCTTAGAATGTCTTTTTCTACTCCTTCAAGAAATCCTTTATAAAACAAACTCCTATATCCTAATAGAAATGAGTGGACTAAATCTATTTTTGTCTTCTGTAATTTCCCACCAGGCTCATTAAACTCAATGTACCAATGGAAACCCAACTCTCCTGTTTGAGGCCTTGCATGCCACCATCACACCGAACAATAAGAGAGGGACTGTTCCTTGATTCCCCTTGAAGAGCCAAAACAAAGCAATGAAGTTTGAACTTACATTTCTCTTTAAAAAAATAGTTAGTGGACTCCGTCTAGAATGTCATTTGAATTGTTGAGGGGAAGGAGCTGAATGCTTAATCTCAAATTCATTTCCTCATGCTATTCAAAGTAGGAGACTGGTCCAGGTCTTAAAAGGCACTGCAAGACGGAGCCCTTCGCCAGTTCTGTGTCTGTGCTGAGTGCAGGGCGAACATGGGTCTGCAAGGGCCACTTTTAGGAGTTCTAATACTTATCTCAGGTAAGTACTTTACATGTTCAGAGACTACAAGGTGGCAATTTTTCATTTGAAGCAAGATGATTGGCATGGTATTAATTTAGATGTAACTTTCCTATTGCAGCCCACTTCTGCTCTGTCTCAGTGGCACAAACAAGTAAGTCAATGCATTTTATTGCACTGTTTAGGACTAATGATGCACTATTGTACGTGATTTAATTTTTTTGCCATTTTGTTCTATTAAATATCTGTAAAATATCTTTACCACACTGACTGTGTTTGGTGTTAAGAAATGTTCACATTCTTTCTGCAGAACTGTGTAAGACCTATGGCAGTGGGGTTTTTCAAACATTCAATGGGAACCTGTTCCATTTGAAGACTACCTGTCCAATCACACTGACTCGCTTCACTCTTTTGGGGGTGAACTGTGATATCAGTGTCCAGCGTTGGCCGAATGGCTTAATGAACAGAGTACAGATCTTGGTGAATAAAGTTACTACCGTACTTCAGGATGGGAAAGTCATAGTGGAAGGAAACAGGTATGCATCGATGTCTGAGCTATGCCTGCATTTAGAGTGAAAGCACCACTATTTAGTTACATTGTTGAGGCTTTCACTTACGTTCCCTTGCCTTTTTTGACAATTGTTAAGAAAAGTATTACCGTTAGATTGTGGAAGTTATCTCAGGAAAATAGATAACCCTCATTAGGTAAACACCCATTTGATAATACAACTGTGTCACAGAAAAATTGCAGTTGATATCTATATGCTAAAGTACACATACCTTGGCATTCCAGCTAATATACCAGTATTGGATTAAGAAGCTACATCATATGTTATTAATGCCACGTTTTAAAGGATATTAATACAGTTTCCTAGCTTAATCCATAAAAATGTCTAATAGTAGAAGCTTATTCTTTATCCCACTGATTGATTCAATTGCTAAGGGGCACATTTAGACAATTGTTAAAAAAAGGAGCCATTGTTCAATGTGGAATTTTACTTTCAGAAAGTCACAAAGTTTTCACTGGGTATCAGCAAATTACTTTCACTTTTGGTTATGTGCAAAAAAAAAAAATTGTAATGTCTTCAGGTTGACCATACTTGTCATTGTATTTAACTTAAACATTCACTGATGACATTATTAGGATGTTTAATTTCCCAAGGTTGTCTTACTTCTTATAATTACAGTGAGGTAAATGCTATATAATTGTTTGGGGCAAGTGGAGTATTGTGACATGTGTTACTCATGCCAATCACATGACAAATGATCTCCAGAATATATAACTAATTTCAATATCTATATAAGAAACATTCCAACTTTTACACTTGATGAGTGCAGATTACCATTTGCTGGATTACTGCTAGAGGAATGAATACACATCCTAATACACTCAGGATCTAAATTCAATGTCATCACCTGCTACTGCACACCATCGTGTGGGGTAAAATCACTAGATTAAATCATTTTGTTTGATTTTATTACTTTCATTTCCAGTATCTCTCTTCCCTTTGATCACACATATCAACTTGTGTATCAGTATGGCATCTACATCAAGCTTAGGAGCAAGGTTCTCCCAGTTTCTGTCACCTGGCGCAATCATTCTGAGGGGGTCAGTTCACTTTGGGTGAGTACTGCTGGATTTTCCTTGATTTCTAAGCCCCTATACACATTTCAATATATTCAAAATCCAGCCTTTATTAGCTCTTGCATTTTTAGATAAACATACAAATTAAATAAATAAATGTACAGTACTATTGTATGTGTATTTAAATAAATGGTTGTGGTAAAGCTAACTTGATAATAGTTTGCTGATGTGATAAATTAGTAATTGTACATCTTTTGCACAATTCCGTGCATTTTGTAGTTTCATTCTTTGAATTTCCTTTGTAGTCCAGGTTAAAGCTCATCTGCTTTAACCTATTTTAAAAGCAATTTTAATTCCAAGTATGGTTAACAAGCAGAACACACAGCTGATGCTGTAACACAGTAATGTGACCATGATGGACAGTGCTTATGGGACCTATGTACACAATTAAATATAACTGAATCTGCAGTGGAAAGAGACAGTTCCACAATTCTTTCATGGAAACATTTGCTGTATGAATGAGACAGAGAGGTTTTAAACATGTAAGATTAGAGCCATCAGCTATATATGTTCTTTTTGTACACTGATCAGGAAAATTTTAAACTTAGTCCACCCTCTGGAAACATTCATAGGATGGGGACCATTTGTTCACAGCATAATTATAATGTTACTGATGTATTAAAAACAAAAAAATATATATTTTATTATGCCCAATTAAAGCAAGTTCTATTGGTGCAGCTATACTACAAAACTACACAAAATAAAGCATTTCACAATTTATTTTGTTATTTTGTTTGATGCTGCTTTTCTATAGGTGCAGCTGGATCATGACTTAGTGGATGGAATGACTGGGATGTGTGGAGTGAAAAGTCTTGGTGAGTGTCAAGAAGCACTACCTTTCTGAATTTTAAATTGAGAAAGTTGTTATACTTTGTAGCAGACATACATAATTGTTTCATTTCTGTCCATTTTTTAATTATGTCCCTCGGTAGTGTATCTAGTTACATGGTTGTTTCATGCTCTATTTTTAAACAGACACTAAAGCTCAGCTTGCCAATGTCATCTCTGATGGAAAATGTGTGACTGAAGATTATAAACCTAAAAGTACTGAGGTATGGAAAAGCAAAAGCTTCAGGGGAACAAATTGATTTCATCTGGGCATAGCAAAAGGGGTGGAAAAGCAGACCTGGTTTGAAAAACATTTTCAAATGAGACCAGAAATCTTAGCTCATATGCTTCAGTTCATGAGGGCACTTGTAGAGCCATTGTGTGGAGTTTTATCCTCTATAACTGACGTTATCATCTTCATCTAACAGTTTGTTATCTGTCAGCTTCTAGTGGGCAAGTGTCGATTGATCCCTGTTCATGTTACTGTGCTGGTCTAGCAAGCAAGTTAGTATTATTGCATGGTGGTGTGCTGCTACTTCACTTGCCTTGGAAATGTTTTTTTTACTGATACTGTAGAAGTATGAAGGCCTGGAAATAACTATGTAAAGTTAGATTTAGAGCTGTAATGGTGATGTATTGATTGTGATTCCTGTTAATATCTTCCATTAGCCCCTGTGGAAATGTGCCTTTCCACCTTTCAGATTCCAGTCAGTATGTGACTTGCAGAAATGAAATGGGGTCACTCTTTTTCAGGCCTGTCAGGTCCTGTCTTTCGCTAATGATTGCGGCAAACGCCTGGACCCATTCTACGAGCTATGTGCACGTAACATGTACAGCAACGTAAACGTGTACGCAAGGTGTGCCTTTTTTGAAGAGGTCGCTCGCCAGTGTGGAAATCAGTCTCGCCTGTGGTCAATATGGAGAGGAAAAACCTCATGTTGTGAGTTTGGTTATATAGTTTGCAGCAAATGTAATTTTTAAGAAATGCTCCTGGGATGTTCAGTTCTATAATCTATACTGAAAATGCCAATTCATCTGCAGTGCTCCCTAGCTGTCAAGGAGATCTGAAATTTTATGAAATGGGTCCTGCCTTTCCTCCCACCTGTTCCGACCCCCAGCCACCTTCAGAGTCCTTAACCAGCACTTGTTTACCCCCACCAGGTGAGTTTTTCTTTTCATATTTTTAAGATTCTTAACTGGGAAGACAACCAAACAGCATACAAATGGTCCTCAGGTTACAACTGACTGAACATATGATGGTTTAAGTTTACAATGTCTACTCCCACTCCCACTCCCAATTGGCTTACACTGTTTACCTTGTACTTATGGACTACGTGGGCAAATTAGTTTGCTTTTGCTTTTTCTTTTTGTGTTTTTATTATTTTATAATTGTGTTAAGATCGGTAAGTGATTTAGGCTAGGTTGTGTTTCAACTAACAAAGGAACTGATCTCTTTCCAATATATTTATATCTGTAATGACAAAATACAAAATGTGTGTGGACCACATCATCAAGCGATAATGATAACTTGCCTCTTTTCATCTAATCTTTCGCAGGTATGGTCCTGAATGATCGGGCTCAAGGCTACAACTGTGTTAGCAGGAAGGATTGTCCATGTGTGCATGGAGGAAGGACATATCCACCAGGATCAGAGCGTAACTCCAAGTGTCAGTCTTGGTAAGAAATTAGATTGTTTTTCCAGGGCTCAAGACTAATTGCATCCTATTGATTTAGAGAATGATTATCCTCTGTTCCTGTATTAAATGTGAACATAAAAAAGTCGATTATTAGTTCATAATTACTGTTTAGCAAGGAATACAATTTATTACAATGTAGGGCTGCATGATTGTGGCAACAGTCATAATCACAGTTCATTTTCACTGTTGATTATGATTGTTTAATGTACTATTTTTCTAATGCTCTTTTCTCTGGACTACCTTTGGTAAAAATAAGTTTGTGTTTTGTGGCATAATGATCTGTCTGCTTTTGTATTAGCAAATGTGTCGAAGGCAAATGGACCTGCTCTGATAATGTCTGTCCTCCTACGTGTAATATTGAAGGACAATTTGTCACTACCTTTGATGGTAAACAATATTCTGTACCTGGGAAATGCACCTATATGGCTGCAAGGGTGAGTACAACATTCACAATGTCAGAATAATTTATTGTACAAAAATTTCTCATTTGATAATCTAAGTTTACCATTTCATGTCACAGGGACTCAACTGGAATGTGGCCATCAAGTTTTCTGACACAGATGCATCAGTAGCACAAATGTACCTTGATGTGTATCACGTATGTTTTTGTTATATTTTACCTTATTATATTTACAATCTAATGCCCTTTTTGGACTTCCTATCAAAGAGCAATGGCAATGTTTTACTTTGTGTTTAGGAGAGATACACCTTTTCCATCAACAGTGTAAAACTAGGAGAGGAAGAAATCACTGACCTGTCTCAGACTGGTAGGGTTTTTGTTGTGATGTGATGTGAAATATGTTTACAATTTCTGGTGTAATCAACTGTGTTTCACAAACTGGAAATTCTCAGCAAGATTGTTAGCAGTTGTTAGCACTCGGATCACTTTTGTTTCAATCACTGAAAAAGAGGAAACATGTAACAGCAGTATCTGATTGAATAACATATGTTTGTATTTATTAGAATAGCTTCACTAGCAGTGAACATAAAACAAACATCTTGAGTAATATTTAGAGGGACTCAATAGGAACATTCAAAGGATGATAAAATCCTCAGGAATGTCTGTTACAGTTTTCAAAATCTTTGTAATTATGTGGAAAGTGAACACCATTGCTAGTTGTTTTTCACTGAAGGAAATATTTATTGTTTGACCTTCAAAAAAAAAAGACTTAATTAATCATGAAAATCGATAGTGGCGCTTTAAAATGATTAATGCCTATACTGTAGTACTAAGGACCGAAACTAATAATGCATACCTCAATGTAACTTCAGTCTTGGGAACAGTCCACCAAAAACATATGCAATATATTTTGATAAACAAAACCTTTGCATGGAAATAGATAAAAGAGCTATAGTTTACCCGCAGATTGACAGAATACTCAATTAATATCTAATTAGCGGTGGTCCTGTGGTGGTTCTTTCCTATTAAGAAGCAAAACGGCTTTAAAATGATGCAGCAACATGTTGGATTTAGTTAGTAATTGAAAGCTTATAAAGTGCATGTATATGATAGATAAACATTCAACAGTACAAAGTAGATGTACTAAATTAACTGGCAACTCATGTTCAACAAATGAACCCCATCAGTCTTGTCTCTCATGTGTTTGTGAAACTGTTTTGTTCTAGATTACACTACAGTCTTCTGGCAGTCATCGATGTTTATTCAGGTCCAAACATCTTTCGGCATGAAGATTAAAGTCCAGGTTTCTCCAGAAATACAAATGTATTTATATCTTCCACCAACTGAAAAAACCAAAGGTATTTATGGCCTTACAAATCTTTGTCCAGTGAGATAAATCTAGAAACATTGTATTGACAAGGTTTACATGTGTGCCTTTGCATGTCCACATCATTACAGGTCTCTGTGGAACCTATAACAATGACACAGCAGACGACTTCACCACTAGCAGTGGTATTGTAGAAAATGCTGTTCAGCCTTTCACCCAGTCCTGGGCAGTGGGAGACTGTAGCCCAGCTAATCCTCCGATATGCATCAACACTGACACGGGTACAATTGCAAGTATTTTACCAAATGAAACTAGATCATGCAGATGATGATCATTAATACACAACAAATGAATATATTACTAATAAATGGTATTCATGGTGGGGATGGTAGAAGCATAGTGGATGAAATACTTGCCAGCGAACCCGATGACCACAAAGTTTCAGGTTCAAACCCCCACTTTCTGAACCCTCAGTTGCTCTAGGAAGACTGTCTCTGTAACTAACGACTGTAAGTAGCTCTGGATAAGGGTATGTGCCATATGCCATGAATGTAAATTATTAGTAGGTGATCTTGTAGGTGTATAGAATGGTCAGAAAGCAGCACAGCCTCTAACACCAATAACAATGAACAAAACAATTAGGGCACTTAGCATGTCCACTTATGACATGTGTTGTTTAATTCTATGCAGTTTTTATTACTGTATTTTAAGACCTATATTTGTAAATGACCTCTGTTCTGAATAGTCAGTGAATTTAAAATGCTGTTTGGGCAGCAATATTTTCATGTATGGACCATTTGAACTGAGGTGTACATGAAAACAAAACACTTAAATATCAGCGTAATTTTTTAGGATGTGTTGTGCTGGTTGAAAATACCAGTTGCTCTGCTGTTTCTTAGATACCTGTTGATATAATTTTTTGTTGTGATTTTTCTGCAGGTATATTTGCTGAAGATAAGTGCAGCCAGCTGAGAAATACAAGCAGTGTTTTTGCACGTTGCTTTGATCATGTGCCTGTTAGCACCTTTTTTGATGTAAGAACAAATTCGTACACATTTAAACTTTACAACTTATATATAAGTTTAAAGAAAATAATCTAGAAGTACAGCTTCAGCATAGTTAATTCCCCTGCTGCAATGTCCATAGGTCTGTGTCCAAAGGACCTGCCAGTGCACCACTGGATTGCAGAACTGCCTGTGTGTTGCCCTCAGCAACTACGCTAAAGCCTGTGCCAGTCAGGGGATTGAGGTTGGAGACTGGAGAGCAGAAACAGTTTGCAGTGAGTACATCTTTATTGGTACATCTTCTCGCATGTTTCAACCAGGGCGGAGCGAGGGGGTGGCTTTGGGGACTGAAGCCCCGAATCTAAATTCAATAGCCCTGAATCTTTTTAAGCTTTTAAATGACAACCCTGACAATAAATGCTATGAAATACATTAAAACTCATTAATGGGCACAAACCCCTGTTTCCCTCATTCTTAAAATGCTGTTTATTTCAATGGGCTGAAACTACAAAAACAGAATTCCACCAACTGATACATTGTTAACTCAATATTCTAAACACTAACGTTAACACCTACTTTCTACTCATCTGTCGTCTGTCAGAACTTGTCTCTGTCTTCAAGTAGCCTAGCCTCAAATATAACCATGGACATAAGACATTTCTTTAAAAAAAGAACCACCAGTGATACATCAGAAGCAGCTGCGAGTAACTTGGTCAGTGATATAAACACATCCGTTTAGCTCACTTTGACATTTGATGCTAACCACAACTTGGCTGTACTGTACAGCACTACATCGGCTATGCTATGCTAGCTAGGTTAGACTGCAAAGAGTTGCTGCTATGATAATTCCTCCCATCATACAAAACATATAACCAGCGTTGTTTAAATGTAAGGAATCTGTTTTCCAAATGTAATTATCTCTCATTTTAGTTTATTTGACAGTGCTATATTACCTAATAAAAATGCTACCTTTCCCTAAAGTGGACTAGAATGCAGGAAATTGCATCTAAGAAATCCCACATTTTCTGGTGGAAGACCCCCAGACCCACCTCTGGGCTAAGCCCCAGGTGCTCACTATGTCTGGCTCCGCCTCTGGCTTCAACATGGTTTTTATGTCACCAAAGTATTCAGGGCCAACATTCATATTTTAGTTCCTGTTGAATCTTTGAGTATGTGATGAAAGGCTGAAAAGGTTTTGTACATAAGTAGTAGTGGTGTGCAGAGAGGCCACTATTTGTTTCTGTATTTGTCTTTGTTAAAAGGGAAAATTATTCGTATTCGTATTGTATTTGTATTTGTAAAATTCATAATGCAGCACGCAAACAATGTCAGAATCTACTGCAGAAATTGAGCGTGTGAAGGGGACGGGGAGACGGAATATCTAAAAGTGAAAGTGATCAATCAGTCACATGTTGAACACACCACTGCACACAGTGCGAACAGCATTAAATTCCTCCTCTGCATTTAAACTCATACACCAAGTGAAGCAGCGGGCATCAATGAATTCTGCAACCGTGTGGAGCAGTGTGTGGGGAGTGTACCGAGGAGCGGTGTGTGGGAACGGTACTT
>JBBMFX010208884.1:0-20787 GCA_037832545.1 Rhabdalestes septentrionalis | reverse complement strand
ATTACATTATTTTTATTATTACAGGAACTATAATATTGATCATTATCGATATCGGTCAATACAGGAAAAATTATCGTGATAATTTGTTTTGCCATATCGCCCAGTTCTATATGCATCATATGTTATTAGATTTGCCTATTTTACCTATAGGGAAAATATACAATAACTGTGATTAAAATGTAGAGATGTGTGTCAGCTGTAGAGAATGTGCTCTTAATTTCCATTTTTTGCATACATCTGTACAGCACTTGATATTGGGGCTGGTTCTTTGTCATATTTCTGATAGGTGATAAGAAGCTTTTCAATGTTAAACCTAAAAAGATACATCAGTGACCATGTGAGATGAAAAAGAAGGAATGCTTGTCGCCTTATGAGTACCGTTATTTACTGAATATTTCAACCACTAGCTTGTTTCTTCTTAAGTAATACAGTCCATGGTAAGAGGATTTGAAAATTCAGACTAAATGTGGTGGGCCAAGGCCTCATAACCATTGAACATGGGATAGGCTCTGGGTATGCTACCATTGCACATATTTATGTCTCTGGAGAACATCACCATGTGAAACAGCAATGTAATATCACATCAGAAATGCTAGTTAATATTTAAGACACTTTTGTAACAGTCTGTGTGTGAATCAGATAATAATCTGTCCTCAATGGAGTGCAACTTCATGGAAGTTCTTGAACCAACAAGAACTTCATGATTATGGGGACTGTAACTATACAGTGCCTGATAAAAGTCTTGTCATTTAATCAAGTTGTAGGAACAACAAATAATATGTTGATTTGTAGTTCATCAGTTGGAATCAAAAATAGTTTGTTGAGATCTTTGGTTTCATCTTCAAAGCCTCTTCCTTCGTCTTACCCCAGACATGCTTAATAATTCAGGTGTTATGGACTATAACAAGTCCATTAAACAGGTGTTCTGGATTTTAACAAGCTGTGAACATCAGGACACTTTTTTGACTTTCATTTCGCACCCAGTTATTAATGGGAAAACCCTTGGCATTACATTTTTATATTTTTGTAACAATTGATTGATAAAAAGTTATGTCTTTTTAAGTTACTGTGTCCTTATGTGACAAGGCATGGTCCCAAGATTCACCCAGAAAACAGTCAAGTTTGGTAAAAAAGGCACATAACTTTATTTCTAATCAATCGATTGTTACAGTAAATGTATATAATTCCAAGGGCTTTCACATTAATAACTGGGTCCAAAATGAAACAGTCAAAAAGTCTTGTGGTTCACAGCTTGTTAAAATCCAGAACACTTGTTTAATGGACTTGTTAAAGTCTATAACACCTGAATTATAAAGCATGTCTGGGGTAAGATGAAGTAGGAGGCTTGGAAGATGAAACCAAAGAATCTCAACGAACTCTGGTAGTCCTCCAAGACTGCTTTCTTTGCCATTCCAGATGATTTCTTCAACAAGTTATTTCAGTCATTGCCAAGACATATAGATGCGTTCCTCCAAGCTAATTGAAGTCACAAATGTCTTTCATTCTTTTTTCCAAGGACCCATGACTTTAAGTTCAAATGTTATTGTTGCATGTTTTTATATTCTAAATAATGTATATGTATAATTTCTACATTATTTTTGTAAACGGCAAGACTTTTGTCCAGGCATAATTTGCCATTTCTTTCCTAATTAAATGATACAACTCAATGAATGATGCAAAACTTTATTTTGATACAATAAGCATAATCTTGAGGTCTTTACCTTTCTTACAATCCATTTCTGACTTTTGTCAGGCACTGTAAGTGTCAGCAAATCTTTTTGATTTAAGATTGAGAAGATGAAAGTGAAATGTGTCAAGGACCTATCAGTGGTATCAGAATAAATTTCAGATACCCAGCCCTGATTGTAATAGAATCTTAATTTGTGAATGAGGGCGTTCCAGACTAAAGGCAGCCGTTTTTTATGGCCTGTTGTTTCAAAAAAAGCCTTCAGTTCAGGATTTGCACAAGCACACTGATGCAGATGCACAAAGCGTTTGTCCAACTGTAAAGCTTGGCGTGATCCCTTGTGGAATGCTGATGGAATAGCATTCATGTGGCAAGCATGAGGTGATTTCTGATAATGCAGATTAAGCTTCAGATGCAGGGCTGGATTTGCCAGTGCTGCAAGATTAAGCCCTTCACACAGTGGTAGGCTTTCTAGGAGGCAACAAGTCTTAAGTGAGTGCTAAGAAATATCTGGAAATGATTAAATAAAAATGATATGGTTGTGATTTCCCAAAGAGACTGCCCATCTGGGTAGGTCACACCTGTGCAGTGATTCACTATAGTAAACTACAATTCACACACGCGCGTGCAAACACACAATGACAGAGAGTGTGAAACAGGTATTTTTTCACAAACTGTTAAATTTCATGCATGGCTTTCTTTCCCTACCTTCCAAAACATAGTTCAGTAAATGGACATCTTCACTGAGCAACTCACCTATGAAATGGCCTCACCCCCCGGAACCACAGCTGAGCTGGTAAAGAAAGGCTGTTATAGTTCACGATCAATAGCCTCCCCATAGTCAGTTAGATGCCAGCCCAGTAGATCCAATCTGGCGCTGCCGGTAAAGTTCAGTTTTCTTCTTCTGTTATTTTTGAGTAGTCTATGGGCTAAGTAGGCCTTCGAAAAACA
This sequence comes from Rhabdalestes septentrionalis, assembly GCA_037832545.1. NCBI lineage: Eukaryota > Metazoa > Chordata > Actinopteri > Characiformes > Alestidae > Rhabdalestes > Rhabdalestes septentrionalis. Next base: position 18,149 of record JBBMFX010208884.1, on the reverse strand, counting down.
CGGTATTCTAAATAAATATTTGATGTTTTAATGTGTATCTAATATTCTCATATATATGTCTCTATGTCTCATCTCTACTCATCTCATATCGTAAGAGATACCAACAGACTGGTGACATGCATGCACTGCCAAATAGCTGAAATAGAACTAACTAAACCAGCGTTTCTCAACGGGGGTGGTACTGCCCCGCTGGGGTATTTGAAAACCATTGGGGGGTGTTGAGAATGAGACAGCTGAGAGGAGGCTCATGATGAGGTCAGGGGGCTTTTGTGCAAAAAAGGTTGAGAACCACTGAACTAAACAGTGATTTGGCACAAACTTGGCCTGTAATATAGCACATGACTTTTGTCTCTTACTGGATACTATTTAATTACTATTAAAGTAGCATGTAGAATATAGGTTATACAAATACAGCATGAAGTTTACATTACACAGTATGTTAGTATTAATAGCTATCTAACAGTGTGTGCTTATAGATATGGCCCTTTTAGTACTTCCTTGACAGCCCCCAAAAATCCACTCCAGAAATCCATTTCTTTCCAGCTTGTAGATGTTATTCAGATAATCGTTTTACTCAACCGGTCTGTAATAATCCGATAACAATTTATTTGTGCATGTTCTAATGCAGTGGTTTGCATCCTGTTATTTAAAAAAATGTAAAAGAAATTAACAATATACAGACAATAAATATAAATTTAAATACAGAACTATTAATTCTCAAAACTAATTATTTAAATTATTTTCTATTTTTTAAACCTGTATTTTGCTATTTACTAATTATTTACTATTTATAAACCTGTAAATACATTTCCCACCCTGTGCTACCCTAAATCTTCTACTAAAGGAGATTAATCTGTAATTGTTATGAATCATCAATTGGTCAGTGTTATTCAGGTGATGATATTATGATCAGAAATACATCTTGTGACATAATGTAATGTAATGTATTATATTAATTATAAATATGTTGTAATGGCTACACCTGTCAGGTCAATTTCTTGTGGGCCACCAAAGCTTTGAGCTGAGAGAAGTTGGAAGCCTATATTGTAATATTTTTTTGATAGATATTTGTGTGGTCAGTGGTGGTCACCATGTCCATTATTAGCTCTTTTCTTCTGGCACAAGGAACCGTGCTGTACTCTGAGCAAATATTTTGTGTCACAAATAAAGAGACACATACACATGCCTTAACCATACGGTCTGCGAGCCATAGCTGAGCTTAAGCGCAGCACTGTTTGGAGTTAAAATTCAGTGGGAGTTTTCTAATGCTCTGAGAAATGTGAAGGTGGACCTGGATAGTGCTAACAGGTTAGCTGGGTTTGGTATAAACAATGCTTAAAAATATAAGAAAGAAAAAAAAACGATAAGAAAAGTGGTGGATAAAAAAAAACATTCTGCTTGTACAGCTCCATTGATGTGGTTTTGGGACAATGACTAACCATAAACTGTGAGGAGAGGATTGTGCTGACAATGCGCTAGCAACTGTTTCAGAGGATACAATGGAAAATCAAAGCATGCTGTAACATCTAAATTTTTTTCTTTTTTATTTCTATATTTCTTTCTTTCTGCCCAGCCATACCAGTCAGATAAATAATCATTTATCTGCTCTCCTGGCACCATCTCCCATCTTTATATCCCTCTCTCCTCACATCTGCTGTCATTCTCCCTCTCATTTTTACTCTTGCTCAGTTTTTAACAGCTTCATCATGCTTCTCATTCACTCTGTCCACACTTTGTCTCATCTTCATAGTAGTTTTCCAACTCTTCCGAAACAATCTGCAAAGGGCCAACAAGGACTTATGTGTACCACAATTAGTGACACCCCTGCTGTCATACATTTACAACCCCCTTTTGCCAATAGGACAGCACATAATTCTTGTTTCACAAGGTTGGAGAATACAGAGAGAGGGATCTTTGACCATTCCACTTTGCACAGTCACTCCAGATCCTGGGTCCTCTCTTTTGTACTTTCATCTTCAGTTCACCCCACAGGGTTAGGGTTAGGTCTGGTGACTGAGGTGGTCATGGAAGAAGGTTGATCTTGGTCTGGGGAACCAGTGCTGTGTTGTTTTGAAAATATGTTTTGATTAGTGCTGCAACCATTGAATAGTTTTGGAATTGAGTACTCTGTCGATTTTTCCCTTGATTTATCACGTAAATTGGATAAAATCATACTTGTGTTTTTAAACAACTATATCAAGTGTGTTATGCAACATGAAAGGCCTCTTAAAATGAGCAAGCAATTGGCTGTTATAAAAATAAGGTTTTTATTCAAACTCACTTTTTTTAGGTCAAACCATAAAACCTTTGGCTTATTGGCTCCTGAACTAAACCCATTTAATTAACCCTGAAACATTTATGATGTACATTAAAAACTATGAAATACAACTTCACAAACATAGGTTAGCCTATTTATCATTTAATCTTATATATATCTTATTGTCATTATTTATCTTAATAAAAAAAGAAATAAGGAGTGTACCCCCTAAAATAGCCAATCTGAGAATAAAGTATTACAAATAATCCAATTTAAAAAGGACAGTTAATTTTCCAGTTGTTTCCAGATACATAGTATCTGTAATTTTTTGTAGGCTGTGTTATGAGTCAAAAGTGAAGATACATGACAACTAACATGAGGGCAAATCTTACTCATCTCTTTTTCCCTTGTGTGCGCATGGTGGGCACACACTGACAATTACATCTCAAAACATGCCCTCCCCATACATAAGTTAGTTACATTTACTGTTGTGGAGGGCCAGGTCCACTTTACCATCATTTTCCACAGAGACCAAAATAAACGCGCCTGTCGCACAAGTCTCCAGGTGAGATTGATGGAGAGACCCATGCGGTGCCATCAGGTAGATACTTTATTTGTAGTTATAAACGAAGGACAGGCTCGAGGGCCATATAGAAACATAGAGAGAGAAGAACAAAGGCACAGCAACTAGTATGTTCGCCTGAGTGGCAATTGGAATGGGGGGAACTTAAATAGTGGCGCCACTCCGGGGCTGACCCCACAGCCCACCCCACCATGGGAAGGGAGATCGGAAGAGAGTTGGCATTCATCCCTCCAGGGTGGGGCCGGAAGAGGAGGAGGCGGAAGGGACCTCGGTTCCAGAACCGAGGCATGTGGGGAAGTCACAGTCGTGGGGGCGCAGTGCAACGCCACTGGATCAGGGACTGAGAGGGGCGCGGACACCACTGCTGGATCAGAAAATGAGAGGTGCGCGTGCATCGCCGCTGGGTCAGGGATTGAGAGTGGTACGTGCATTGCCACTGGGTCAGGGACTGAGAGGGGTGCGTGCACAAGTGCTGGATCTGGGGTTGAGAAGGACGCATGCACAGGGCTGGAACTCTGGACGAGAGGGTTGAGAGAGAGAGAGAGCTAGGTAGAGAGGGAGAGTGGAAAGGAAAAAGCAGATCGGGAGGAGAGAGTGAGGAGGAAGGGGGGAGGGCAGGCTCCGCCTGGGGAGATGGAGAAGGTGAATGCCCCGCCCGGAGGGAAGGAGTGAACGAGCACCCCGCCTGGCGAGGTGGGGAGAGTGTGCACCCCGCCCCCGGAGCCAGAGAGGGCGAACGCTCCACCAGACAGCATGGGGAAAATGACCATGGCACTAAAGGAGACTGGGTGTGCGACTGCCCTGTCTGAATAGAGGGGAGAGTGGACTGGCTTCCCGGCGAAGTCGGGGGAATGACTATCTTCCCGGATGCCGCCATTTTGGCTCTGCCTCGTCTCTTCCCTCCGTGGGAACTGTTCGTCTCCCGGGGGCATTGAGAGGCAGAGTGGTCGGATCTAGAGGCACTGGTGGACCATCGGACTGTCTGCTGTGGTCGGACCAAGGCCAGTCTTTCTCCAAGCCGGCGCACTAATTTGGTTCTGAGAAGATGGCCGGCACGGGCTCCACCATTTTGGATCGGCTGCAGGTTCTCCATTTCCCGGGCATGTCCTCATCCCCGGAGGTTTCGGTACGGCGGGGAGTAGCGTCAGTGGATCCAGGAGCACAGGGGGTCCTCCGACTGCCCACTCCCCCCGAAAACGAGTTTGGATTCTTCCGAGCAGGGGACCAATCGAGCTCCGAACTCAAGGAGTAGTCCCAGCCGTCCTCTTCTTGTCCGAGTTGGTCCCTGGCTTCCAGGGAGAATAGAAGAGTCGCCAGGAAGCCCCTCAGGTTGAAGGCCTCGGTCAGCTCGTCTTCTTGGTCGCTCCAGTCATCGGGGAGATCTTCCTCCATGCTTCCAGGATCCCGATGCCATAGCACCTCACCGCACGGCCGTGGGCGTTGCCGATCCTTGCGTTCTGTGGGAAGCGAGTACCCGGGGTCTGGGCGATGCTGAGTGGACCCCAGGATGGGGCTACTTGCTTAGGAGGCTAACATTCTGTCACACAAGTCTCCAGGCGAGAAGAACGGAGAGACCCATGTGGTGCCATCAGGTAGATACTTTATTAGTAGTTATAAATGAAGGACAGGCTTGAGGGCCATATTGAAACATAGAGAGAGAAGAACAAAGGCACAGCAGCTAGTGTGTTCGCCTGACTGGCAATTGGAACGGGGGAAACTTAACTAGTGTTAGGAGTACAACAGAAGACCAATCATTGCAGATAACTAATAAACAGAAAACTAGCAACAGGTGAGGGGTAATAATCAATGGGACTTTAGAGAGAGTTCCAGGAGGTGGGTGAGAGTTCTAAGAGGGAGAGGTAGCGACCTCCCATGGTCGCTGACAAGATAGGTGGAGAGGTTGTGTCCATAGTCTTGCAGCGACCCCTGGCGGTTGCAGACCGGAATTGTAGCAGCGTCGTCATAAATCATTGTAATGCGCGTCTGTTAAAACAGTCGGTGTGAATCGATGATACCGGAGCTGTGCAGTGACTACACAGCGGGAGTGGAAAAATAGCAGAGATATTTTACATAGATGGATTTTGGAGACATATATTAAACAAAGCCTTGAGGCAAAGAATTTGCCTCAAACATTTTTCGTTATCGACTGATTCGAGTTATGCGACTTATAGTTTCAGCCCTAGTTTTGATTCATTATCATGCTGAAAGACCTATGATGACCCGTTTTCATTTTTCTGTCAGAGGCCACCAGATTTATATTTCAAATAATCCTGGTATTTCAAAGAGTTTTTGATGCAATGCGCTGTAACAATTTTTCCCATGCCAATGGAAGAGAAACAGGCCCACAGCATCATACCATACTTGACAGTGGGCTTTAGGTGCTTTTCTGCATATGCATCCTTTTTTCAAAACTAGACCCACTTCGAGCATCTGACCAAAGCACACAGTTCCAGTTAATGTCTTAGTAGCATTTAACAAAATCCATACATTTAAGGTTGTGGTTGAATGACAGAAAAGGCTTTTCCTTGGCATGCCTCTCTAACCTATTGTCTTGTAGAAAGCATCTAAGGAGACTTGGTGACCATAAAGCTTGATTCATACTTATACTGCTCCAGCATGTCGGATCAGTTGGATCACCATGATACGTCGGTTGGAGTCGAGCTCTATCTTCTAAGCATCCGACATCTGCGCTGGATGCTGGACGTCTGTGATTGGTCAGCCGATGTGAGACTCAGAACCCAACGTAATTTCCGGGACCTGACATGTATTTATTTACGTTATTACGGGTATTCTATTGGCATTAGGTGCACTGTCTCATATGCTGAGTAGAACTACAAGTCTGTATAAATAAGTTTTTGGGGCTCAGACCGATAAGTTAGAAACGCGCCTCCTGCTGTCCTAACGGCGAATTTCTTTGCAGCAGGGTCGGACCAGTATGAATACAAACGGGCTCCGATGGTACAGCGCCGTGTTGGAGCATATTTGCCAATGCATGAGCATGAATCAGGCTTAAGATGCCACTCTTTGCAGGCTGCATATCTCTAAGATTGAGCTTCGAGGGGTTTTTTTTACCTCCCTTACCATCCTCCTCAGTGTGCATGGTGGCAAGAAAAACTTGGATCTTCTTCCACAGTTCCTGTTTTGCACTGACTAGGTCTGTAACGATAACACATTTTGCTGGACGATAATTTGTCCCAGAAATGATTGAGATACACGATAATATTGTCATAGTGTCCATTTCTACTGATGTAATGATAATGACATAATAATGCAAATGCACCCTTTCAAAGATCCATAAACCTTGACTTCTAAAGATCACATAACCCTGGGAGTGGAAGACATTGTAAGACAGTCAGCATACCTTGACTTTGTGTGGCTTAAAGCAGGATCTCTCAGGAGTAGCCATGTGTCCAGCTGTGCTAAATTATAGCGCATGTCCCTATACTTTTGTCAAAGGAGATCGTCTTCGTTTTAATAACTCCAGCTCGCCGTGGGGTATTATGACAAACCAGGGATCTTAGTAAAGCTCTCATTGAGCCCTATTTAACTATGAAGTTTCCCAGAGATTGAGGGTTGCCCCATCTAGAAGAGCCGGGAGCAATAAGTGCATCATCATAAACAACCCAGTCATACATAAATATTCATGCCTTTTAGTGGTAAATTATTAAGAAAAATTTAAATTACAAATTTTGTAACGAAGATTAACATACAAAATATAACTATACATTTTTTGGTACTGTCCAGAAAACACAAAGAATACACGTGAAATACAACTGTATTCAGAGGTTTGAATCTATAGAGTTCCAGAACATTATTGAATTATCTTAGCTGCTAATTGGCTGCTGCCATGTGACGCATCTCTGGCAGCTGCAGTCCCCCATGGAGCTTCCTGAGTGTTTTAAATCTAAATTAAATAAAATAAAATTAATGTATTACACTATGTACCCTACTTATACTAAAGAAAATGACAGCACAATACCAAAGAAAATGTGCATGCATGAATTACAGTATAGTCTATACAAGGGTAACATCTGTATTTTACATTCTTGCACTATGGGAGACAGCAGTTCAGTGTACACTGTACAGTACGAATACAGGTTAACCTTCACATTTTCTTTAAGGGTAATGTATTAAGCTAAATTTAAAATGAGAGTGTTTTGAGGGCATATTTAGGGTTTACACTATAAAAATTAAAAACATAATTTTTTTTTTACCATGTCATAAATTAACATTTTTTCACTATCTGCAGGTGGATATTATGGTTTACTTTCAAAGATCATGATTTTCTTTTTTTTACATTTCATATGTAAAATATTAGTTTAAAAATAAGATTCAGTGCAAAAACAACTTAAATGCGGACATGAAAGGCTTCAGCATGTTTACCACATTCTAGACTTTAATAGGAAGAGAGGAAAATAGATTATAGTTCTCTGCTAGCTTTAGCCTGAACAATCAGTTATGCTGTAGTTAAGTTAAGTTAAGATAAGTTAAGGCAGATATTAATACTTTCTTTGCTGTTGTACCCTCACCGAATGTTAATGAATTATTCCATTTGTTAATTACAATGCTTGAATTTCTGCTTACTAATGTGTCTCAGCCATGTTGAGTGGATGATTTTTAGGTCGATTTCCACACATTATCAGTGGAAAATGAATTGGTCTTCATTATAATACGTATTTTTGTACATAAATTTGTCCATAAATGTGTATACATAAGGCTAAGATTTATATTTATTGCATTTGGCAGACCCTTCTCCAGACAGGGACAGCCCCCCTGGAACAGCTGGGCATTTTAATGCAAAAATTTAGATTGACAAGCTGTCTACTTATGACAGTGTCACACTCTATGTACTGAATTTTTCTAGCACTTATTGGTTTACTAAGATAATGCACACTCACTTGTCCTCATACGTTTTCACTGCTGCATAGACTATTACTAATCTGGTTATATATTAATGAAACACAGATTTGTTATGGCTGCCAGGGTTATTTAATTAAACTTAATTTCTTGATTACCTAATCATGAAAAGTAAGTAATAGATTACTTGATTACTAATATCTGTATCTAATATAGAGACACTTTTCCTATAGTTCTGTGATTCATCTAGCCATACCTTTATCCATCCACATTTTTTGTTCTCGTGCCTTTGCCTGCTAGGTCAAAAAATTTCAGATGTTTTTAAAATAAAAGGAGAGAATGTAAGGATGTTGTAAGGAAGCAAAAGTTAAAGAGCTTAGCATAATGGACAACTGCTTCAGCTTTATTAGTCTATCCTCCAGATTTATATGCCTAAATTAATGAAGAAGACATAACCAAGTATGTTCTTTTGTAGCAGATTTATGAACTTTCATTATTTTGAAGCAACTGAAATGGAAATGTTCCTGGTCAAGGTTTTACTCTCCATTTAGCAAATTCCAGCTTGCTCCCACAGTAGAAACGCCTCCAGATTCTTCTCACCTTATTTGTTTATCTGAAACTAGGCTGTCTCAGTAAATAGATTTAGACTTGGTTATGTGGCAGTCAGCATGTTGATTATGCACATTAAAAACTGTCCCACCAGTCTCAGTTACAGGTGTGAGATTTACTTCCTCTGTACAATATTATCACAACACTTGCTGAAACTGTGAAATACGGTGATCTATTACTATGGACTGCAAAAAAAAAGGAATTTTATAAAATGTATAGTTGTTTTGCAGGTGATTTTTATCTTTTATCTTTAGTAGTTAGGAGTCTTATGTTTCAACTTCTGTCCAGGTATTAAAGTGATAATATCCATTACAAATCAGTACTGACGGAATCTTTGGTCTTACCTGAAAGAGATGTAATAACCCAATACCAGCGTTCAGAATAGGCAAAGTGATCAAATTTGTGTCACTACTGCTCCTATAAACACTCTAAGCACGAGAAAAATTGAAGCAATTGAAAGATTTTGGTGTCAGGAATCATATGCTTCTATGAGCTGTTTGGACGGCCCCTGATGTCAGGATAAGGAAATTTGCATAGAACCACCCCTCATCTGTCGAGCCCCCACCCACTAGATTAGTTGAAGGTCTGGCATTTTGTCTGCTGGTTTTATGAGCACACATAATACGCCAAGTGCTATGGCTACAGGCAAAGGCTAGTCACACATGGAGTGTTGTGTTCGTCTTGCTCTGGGTCCCACTTGGGGTCGAATAAATAGGGCTGGAAAGTGCCTCTCTTTTCTGCCATTTTCACGTGTGGTAAATGGCGTAAGCATGGGATGGGTGGGGCCTGTCCAGCAACAGCTTAGTTGCATAAAAGTGACAGAGCCCTTAAACAGCTCATTTTGAAAGAGACTGAAACTGTCGGTCCCTGGTTAGATTACTTTGTGTGAGAGTGATTTTGTGCAAAGAAGTGCATGAACATGTTTTTGTAGCCCATAGGTTATAACTTGTTTAAAAAGAGGTTTAATGTGTCCCCTTTTAAGCCAAAAGATGCCCAAACACCCTGCAACCTCTAAGGCTTCTAGCAATGAGCCTAAGTGCCAGAAAAGGTTTGAGTGTGTGTATGCTCAACAGTTAAGGAAAAAGTTTTAATAAAAAGAAGCTGCAGAGCTCAGTCGCTGTCCAGTGTCTGCTTCAACCAGCGGGTCACTACGATATGATGACTCCTGAAGCAGCAGCTGAAGAAGAGGCGCCACCAGATTAATTGTAAACCTTGTCTTCAGGCAATCATTCATTATTGGTGATTACCTATACATTTTACTGTATTTTTATTACTGAAAAATTAATTCAAGTTTTACTGTACTTTCCCTGCTTATACCAAAGAAAACAATAGTGGATACCAAAGAAAACATGCTTGCATGAAGTAAATGCGGGAGAAGGCAGTTTAGTGTACACTGTACAGCATGTATACGGGTTTACCTTTACATTTGTTAAGGGTAATGTATTAAGTCAGCTTAAAATGAAAATCAAGTGTTTTTGGGGGCATAATTAGGATTTACGGCTGCTCTTTGGATGATACCCCCCAGGATTTCCAGGGGTTTACTGTAGATTCACTCATGTTTCAGGATGGAAGAGAGGATAGGGCCTAATCCTTGGAAGGGAAGCATTAGGTAATTGAACTGTATGGGCAGTATGAGGTGAGGCAATGTTTGGTTGTTATATGACTGGTGTCTAGAGCCTAGTGGCTGACCATTCAGACCTGGAAGTGGTACTGGGGGACAAATGGTTTTCCATGTTTCTCCACCAGGCTCTGATCAGTGGGAGATCCAAGCTGCATTGGTTCAGAATCTGATACAGGATAGGCCAGGGGGGGAATGACAACTGATGCTCAGAGAGCCTGGAAAAACTATTGAAGTAAATGATATACAGCAACTGACAAGTGTTAGCTGAGGCTGAGGCCACCACATCCTCTGGCAAAAACAATCCGTGGTAATCCATGACCATGAAAAATAGATCCAAATAATGAGCCAAAAAACTATTCCAAAAACACATGGCAAGGGCACACAATCAGGCACTCAGAATGCTAGTCAGAATATAGGCAATACTTCACTAAGAAAATTTAAGACCTATTTAAATGGGAAGTGAGGATAATACTCGGGTGATCTTTAGAACAGATGTCTGGAGTGGGTAGTTAGGTTGAGGGTAGAGGCTCTGTTCCAGATATTAGTTCATCTTTTGGATTAATCTAAAATAATTACATTTAGTTTAAATTACATTCTGTTTCCAGAAGTGTAAAGTGTAAGGGCTCCATTTGTCATAGGTGAACACACCACAGCAGATATTTTCAACTGCACACAATTCTACTCTGAAGCAACGGGTACCTGAGAAGCAAAGTAGAGTTCTATTTGCTAAAAAATTTTATGTTGGATGATAGATATTTTATCAGGAGAGGAGATGGCTTAAGGCTGTAAAACAGCTGAGCTGCCTCATTTGAACCAACTATGAGAGTCTTATCATAGAAGCTGGGTGACTAGTTTGATCAAGAAGGTCATTCCAATGGAGGAATTCTGAGACCTGTTCGAAAATTAATACAATTATTTTGTAAAAGAATGAGAAAGTCTGATAATTCTCAACTTGTCTGGGGTTGAAAGAAGGCTTTTTGAGCATAGGCTTTACCTGAGACTGAAGCTTGTAGAAAATATTCTGGAGATTAGTGAGACATTAATCAAATGCATGAGAGTAGGCATGATTTTAAGAGATGACTTGAATGAACTAAGATGGCTATGAGTCAGAGTTTGGATACCCTACTCTCTATGAGAGGGGTAAAACACCAAAGTGAAGCACTTTCAGCTGGAGGTTGATGATGTGTGATTCAAAGAATTGGCTACTAATAGACGTCATCTTTCATTGAAGAAGGAATCAAAGTCCTTTAATAAGAACTGATGGGAGGTGGTGGAGGACAGAGCTATGTTTTGAAGTCAAGTTCTGAGCATCTCGTTGTAGAATGGAGCTTTGACATTAGTGATGCTGGATGAGAAGGAGGAGAGGAGTGACTGGCAGCTATTAAGGTTTATGGGATTGTAAGATTTATGCCACTTTTTCTCAGGATCTCTTGGTGTGTAGCCTGTTTTGGTCAGCCATGGGTGAGACAGCCTAGAGCAAGCTGATTTGGTGGCTAGCAGAAACAGACTATCCAGACTTACTTAATGTATAGCAGAGACATTTAGTAGCATAATTGACCTGAAGTGAGAAAATGTGCTAAAATTACGTAATGTAGGGTTTGTGGAGGTTGTGGTGGTGCAAGACCTGATGTAAAGGAACAGGCTGTTCTGGTAGGCAGATAGAGAAACTGATCAAGTAGCGGTCAGAGATGTGTAGAGTTATGAGAGTGAGGCAATCCTTGTTAGGATTAGGTCAAGTGCCTTGCCAGCTTTGTGGCACATAAAGTCAGCAGAGCTGGAAATATGAAGGTGAATATTTGTACTGCTTAGGATGAATAGTCGACAGTCATAATCAAGGATGGCAGACAGTCTTGTCAGCCACAAAGTTGCCAAATGTCCCGGTGGACAGTAGATGGCTATTAAAAAGATTTTCATGTGGCTTGCACAGGGCTTTGAATGTCCTCGAATCATTGGGGATTTTTTCATTCCTCATTTTTGACTTCTTACTCTTTCTAGGTTGCATGTTGTTAAATTACATTAGCCCCATTTACATGGACACAATTTTTCACTTTAATTTGATTAATTACTGAAACCGATTAAAAACGTCTAATATAAACTGTTCAAGTTGTCTGATGTGACAATCTGTTTCAGTCACTGAGTTTACCTCAGGTGAGAAAGTAAAGAAAAAAAAACTGGTCAGTCACTGACACTATATTTTTATTGGATACTTTAAACCATTCAACATCGTGTATAGATTGTATGGGCGTTAAAAAACAGAACACAAATATCAGATTTGCCGTGGCCTTTGTCGTGCTTCACAGTGGGGTTAGAACCTGACTGTATAAACAGGCTCTATGCACCTCTAAAGGTCTATCTATCTTTCTAGGCCCTTCTCATTCAGATAAAAAAAATTCTCTGATTTAACATATTATTTGGCTATTTATCATCAGTATCAGTGTTATAAATTGTGTAAACTTAAAGGGAGCATTTTTCGACAAGGCAGCACACCACAACACAGAACGCCGAGAATGCAGAGTGAATCACACACCCACACAACGGAAGCGGGATAAACAAGGAAAAACAAAACCTCAGAAATTCAGACAGCATTTTCACTTTTTCTGGACCGGAAAAGTAGGTCTACCACGTCGCTTGTCAAAATAATGTATAATTGGATTAAATGGCTAAACGTGGAACAAACGCAGATCTCTTCATTAGACGTTAATGTAAACAGTTTGGTTGAATCCCTTTAATCTGATTGAACTGAAACGGTTTGAAAAAAAACATGGCTATTGTCACCATTGAGTTAAGGGTGTGTATACGCATGTTTGCGTATGTGCATTAGTTTGGTGCGTGTGTTGAGGGCTGAAAGATTCAAATTTTTCGCTGTCTAAGTTGTTTTGCAATTGGGCTGCCATGCTGTGTAAATGATGTTTTATTTATCCTCTCTCTCTTGGGAGAGAAAGTTTGGTAAGCGGAGGAGAAGACAATGAAGAAGGGAGAGAGTTCTATCTAGTGATGCCGCAGGAAGTCTAAGCCAAGCTTTATGGTCTGCCTTTTAGACTCAAATCAAATGACCACCCATACAATGTATAGTTGTGCCCAAAACTTTACACACAGCTAGGAGTAATATTTCAGCTATCTTCTACATATAATGACCTGTTCCTCGTTCAGTGCACTGCTATAATATTTTAAACCAATCTATTTTTTTCTATTAATGATTCCAGCAGTTCTTTCAATTTCAATGGTTTTATTCACAATCCAATTAATTCATTTACATAATTAGTGGATTTGGCAATGTTTGGGTTTGCAATAGCTTGGATTATGGTTTTCCCCAAATGGTTTTCAAGTGTGTCCTATTGGTTCTTCATTGCAATTAATATATAGTAGTTTTGATGGTTCCCCTAAAAGGGCCTAGGTTACCCGATAAGGCATATTTATACTTGATCCTACATGGAAAAAACAAAAGTCCTAAGAACAATAATTATACAGTTGCAGAAGTTGGGAAACTCTCTAGGGGCCATATCCAGGCAACTAGAAGCACCAAGGTCATTTGTCCAGAAATATGGAAGGTTTGGAGATCTAAATTGATAAAAGGGCATTGGTCTAGAGGGTCCTGCATTGAAGTGGGTTAACGTGTTGCAAATCATGACCACTGCCTCCTTCACAACCCACATTTTTAGGACAGACTGGAAAATGCAAGAAAGCACAGTGATAAAAATAAAGACTTCTGGTCACATGTTCTTTGGTCTGATGAAACAAATATGGAACTTTTTGGCTCTAATGACCAACAGTATGTATGGCAACATAAAGGAGAGACACTTAGTGCTCAGCTTGAAGCATAATGATGGCAGGATTCTATGGGGCCTTTTTTTTGTAATGGTCTAGTGGTCCATTATAGATGGCTCTATTACCTGGACATACTTTGGGGGTCTGCTGAAAGGTTGAAAAGGAAAAATAGTAGGAAACCCGCTAAGTATTGTAAAAAAGTGACTGATGATTATACTGTAAGACTGACTTCAGTTGTAAAAGCTATACTTCCTTTGCATTTAACCCCTTCAGCAGAGGACAGCCAGGAACACAGTGCCCGGGGTAGCTGTGTGTGGGGACGATACCTTGCTCAAGGGTACCTCAGAGGTGCCACTAGCAGTCTTGGGATTCAAACACACAACTTCCTGAACACAAAGACAAAATACCATAAATTCCGGACTACAGAGCGCACCTGATCAAAAGCCGCATGCTCTAATTTTAGAAAGAAAATCAATTTTGTACTTGTACAAGCTGCACCGGATTATAAGTCGCATATATACTGCAGCCTACCAGGAAAAGTCATTAATCACCATCTTCATCTTTCTTATCTATGTCATGGGTGGGCCTTAGGGGGCTGTGCCCGCCCTCGGACTCACGCGGGCTCGCCCTGGGAATATGAGCCTCCGGGATTGGTCTGGGAGTTTCAGCTGCCTAAACACTCATCACAGATGCACATAAAATATATCAACGTGAAACAAGCCTATAAAATGTGAAACGTGATTGATTTCTAAAATCTTCAATTTAAGTTTCTTGACTAAATAAGATGTATATTAAATGAGAATTTTTCATCAATCCCTAATTGAAGTATTTTTTGTGTCCTGTAAGTGTGAACACATTTTGAATGTACAACAATATGCTATATTTTGGTGGTTATTTCTGTGATAATTAGCTTATTTTTGTGCTGCTGTATGAACCATGGATGGTATTTCTGGCTACCCCTGCTTGCCTGTGGCCCTGTTTGGACACATACACAAACACATACACACACGCTCACATGCATACATACAGGGACCCAAGAACCTGAATCTCTCAAAAATTCATTAAATTCTGTATCATTTGGTTTTCAGATAAATCAAGTCAGATTATATAAATTACACTTTATATATTTGATTGTTTCCCCTGAAGTCAGATTAATAATTGTGAATGGTTTTATGTACCAAAATTAAAATTTTATTTTTATATGACCTTTCCCAGCATTTGTCTCTTAGAATGAAACATTTTTTAATTTAAGACAAGTTTGTAAATGATCTCTGGGCATCAGGACATATTGTACCTCAGTCAAAAAACTCTCCTAGCTGTAACTCTCCCTACAACTTCAGTGTGAATTAGAGGGCATACAATTCTGTTGGCTGATTTTGTGAATTTCTGTGAAATGTGAATTATGTGAAATGTTTTAGTTTGTGACATTCCAGCCATTCCTGTTTTTCAAATCTTGGTGTCCACATACAGTAAACCCCAGTGGCATAACAACTTAGTCATGAGCCCAGGTGCGAAAATTCGATCCGGGCCCTTACACTGTTTCAAATTCATCTCGAGGATGTTTTAGCTCTGATACATGCAATACACATTAAGGGTGACTACAATCCTCTCTGCAAAGAACCAGAAGCACAGAGGTAGTTTATATAGATTGCAAATACAAAATACAGCTACGTATGTGCTGCTGTAATTTCTGCAGCAAAACGAAACAGACCGAGATTTCGCATCTTGTGGCTGAAGGTGTTTCACGGCAGCCACGCGTCTCTGCTCCGCTCGGTACCTTTTTACTACAGCTTTCTGCAAACCGCTGCAGACCTGGATTACGCACGTTTTTATTTGATGGTTGGATTTTTAATGCTGAAGGTTTTTTTTGTTTTTTTTTTAAAAGGTGGCGGGTCTGGGGTAGTGATGGGCCCTGAGAGATCCCGGGCCCGTGTGCGACTGCACCTGCTGGACCTGCTATAGTTACGCCACTTGTCAGCATGTCTGCCACGTGGCGTATTTCTATATTTCTAAGAAAGAGACAGGAAAAGATGTTTTTCTCAATGTGGAGATATATTTATCCCAATCTCCATGCAGGGATAGAAAAGACCTTCGAGCCCCACGCATCCATAAGAGCTGTTGGTCTGATGGTTAGGCTCTCGCTCACTTGTTGAATGGTTGAAATACAGAGTTCAAATTTAACAGCACCTCGAGCGGGGGTGTGTTCATTTATGGCAAAATGGTCTCTTTCTGTTTGTGTTATTGGAAAGGAAAATCAGTTTTCCAGTGATTATAGTTAATATATTTCAGTCTTTGTTTTGATGCACTATTTTGTTACAAGCCTAAAAAGAATCTTTCGCTTGTTTTTTATGCACTTGTTCTGAATGCAATTTGTTCAAGCACTTCACTCAGAATTATTAAAAGTGAATTCACTAGTTCTATGAGAGAAGATATTTAAATGTGTAATATTTCAGCTATCTTGCTTTTAGGCTGGTTATGAGTGGGGCCAAGGAAAATATTTTATTTAAAACATTATTTTATGTTGTTCATTGTCTTAATGCTAAATAAATATGTTCAACATTTTGTACAGATACATTTTTAAAATAATTTAATAATTTCTTTCGGTTTTCAGTTTCATTTTTCGGCCAGGGTGTTTCCTTATTTTCGGTTTTCGGTTTTGGCCCAAAAAAATCCCTTCGGTACATCCCGATAAATTAGCTTTTTTCTTCCTTTTTAGAAAGCTGTCCTGTCAGAAATATATTCTTTTCATCTTGAATGAACAGAGCTAACCTGCTGTAGGCTAAATGTGTGGGGCTAACCTGCTGTAGGCTAAATGTGCGGGGCTAACCCGCTGTAGGCTAAATGTGTGGGGCTAACCTGCTGTAGGCTAAATGTGCGGGGCTAACCTGCTGTACGCTAAATGTGTGGGGCTAACCTGCTGTAGGCTAAATGTGCGGGGCTAACCTGCTGTAGGATGAATGAGAGCTACATTTCTGTAAACTGAATGGGAAGGACTGACTGGCAAATGTCTTGGTTTTTATGAGATCACAAATACAATACATTCAAAATGGGTCAGTTCTGCAGAACATTGTTTCATGTATGGACAGTTTGGACTGTAGTTTACCGACTGCATCAAACTTTCATTTAAATTAAGTGAAAAAAAAGATCTTATTCTATATGTCCTTTAATTACAGATTTTCTGTATGGGATGTTAAAAGCTGAAAAAATAATAATACTTTATACCTTATTTATTCAGGAAAGATGCCCTTTATAATCACACATGAATAGAGACCAGCACACAGTGTGAACAAGATGAACATTTTCTCTGCATTTAACCCATCTACCAAGTTAAGCAGCAGGCTACCATCAATGGGGACTGTACCCATCCCGGGGGTACCTCAGTGGTGTCACCAGCAGTTCAGGGATTCGAACCCACATTCTGGTATCAGGGCGAACTTCCTAACCAACTTCCAAACATACATGTTGAATGAAAATATTAAGTTGAAATATAAGAGTGAATCTTATGAAAAAAGTTACATTTAAAGACCACATAGCAATGAAAAGGTCAAAGAAATGAGGATGAAGATGGGATGACTACTACTCGGATTCACCTTAACCCGTTTACCTCCACTGAGGTTGTCACATTAAACAGTTGCATAGCGCCATCTAGTGGCTACCGCCGTGCACACTGCCAGTCCCTAACCTCCGTGCCTTCAGTAAGGTGGTGTGTACTTAAGTTTCCCTAGGTAATACTAGAGTATTTATTATATTTATTATAGTGCCTGTATTACAGTGTACATTAAGTAAAGTGTAGTATTCAATTCAATTCAATTCAATTTTATTTATATAGCGCTTTTACCAACCAGGCTGCCACAAAGCAGCTTTACAGAGTCCAGGTCCGAGCCCATAGTGAGTAAGCCGAAGGCGACAGGGGCGAGGAAAAACTCCCTCAAATGGAGGAAGAAACCTCGGGAGGAACTAAGACTCAAAAGGGGAACCCGTCCTCCTCAGGTCGACCCAGAGAGGAAGAAAAGAAAGAGAAAAAGAGAGAAAGATAGAAAAAGAGAGAGAGAGAGAGAGAAAGAGAGAGAGAGAGAGAGAGAGAGAGAGAGAGAGAGACACACACACATCAATACAGCACTGGGAGAGAGAGAGAGACATCAAATACAACACAGCACTAAATAAATAACAAGACGCCTTGGTCCCGGTGGAGCCGGGCTCGGTCGAGGGCAGTCTCCAGAGATCGATCCAGCAGGTGTGCAGCAGTTCCCCTCAGAGAAAACAGAGGATAGAGTTAGTTAAGTGCACGATTTATGTGTATGGGAAGCGTAAGAAAGAATTTAAATACAGAAAGCGTGACTAAACAGGTGTGCTTTTAGCCTAGATTTAAAAACCGAACGCTGTGTAGTAAGGCATTCCAGAGCTTGGGGGCTATATATGAGAATGATCTTCCCCCTGATGATGCTTTAATAATTCTG
>JBBMFX010208673.1:0-20788 GCA_037832545.1 Rhabdalestes septentrionalis | reverse complement strand
TAATAATAATAATAATAATAATAATAATAATAATAATAATAATAATAATAATAATAATAATAATAATAATTTATATTAGGGTGTCATTCAAAAACCCAAGGTGACGTTAAAAAAAGAAAAAAACAAACTAAACATATTTGTTGTCAAACAAGCCACTGTTCACCAATACAAATTGTTTAATATGGTTCTGTTCAAAAATGTCACTTTGTTGTACCATGATAAATACAACAGCTGTCAGATATTAATAAATGTGCGGATGTTTAGTTCTTCTCATATCTGCCAACTAGAATATGCAAAGCAACAGGAGGTCAAAATAAAGTAGTTTAATAATAGATGGATAAGCTCATAAAGGGCAGGAATCCAATCAGCTGCTTACTACTATGTAGATTTTGCACCATTTACCGACTCTAAATAGTTGGTATCAATTTGTCCATTTGAAGAGAAAATAATATAAACCTTTATTAGTCCCACAAGTGGGGAATATTACAATGCATGCACTTTGAGATGAGGGTGAAAAGAAAGCTATGAATTGACGGCAGCTATTGTGAAGGCCCAGATTGTGGGGTGGCTTACTTCACTAAATTCCCACCTTTGTGGCAGCGTGACAAGTACAAGCTCTGTGAAATTTAATAAACTCCAAGATGTGCTCTGGATCTTTGTCACAGCCACCATTTTATGTGTCTTCTAGCGAGGTTTACAGCCCAGATCGTTTCTCCTCCAGCCCCTCTGAGGATGCTGAGGCATCCTTTCCCCTCTGTGGCTGGTTGTCACTGTTGGATAACTGCTTGGAGAGTCATGATGAAGCTGTTTGGGTTCAGAATGATGGCACCTCCGGGCATTGTGTCCTTTAAGAGAGTGCTTTAAACAGTCACATAAGCATTAGCTAAATGTGCAGCATGTGAACTTCCTCCTGAGTTTATTGAGCTTCTAAGTGAAGGTCTTTAACTGGGCGATAAAAGAGTATAAGAATAGTTTGGCTGTTACTGATTGTTCTTCCTGACAGGGCTGGGAAATATGGCATGTTGTAGTAACTGTGATAGATTTCGTAACAAAGGGTCAAGACTTTCAGAACACTGAACCATCTTGGGCAAGTGGCTCACAAGCAGACAGCTGAGACACAGTTAACACTCGTGTCTATATCCATCTTGAACTCTCCCTGTCATTTATACTAGAGAAATATCAACCATGTAACGATCTCTGCTCAAAACAGCCACATGCTTACGATTAAACCAAGCTATAGTACTGTATCAGCAGCACACCTTTATTTTACACAGCCAGCTGTATAGTTGGAGATACCACTATCAGCAGATTTCCAAATCATTTTCATCCACAGGGCAAAACAATGGACTCACGCAACACAACTCATTGTAAAGTGAGCAAATTATCCATCCACTCCTTTTCAGACTATTGTTGTCATTGGCACTATTGTATGCAAGTCTTCTATTATACTCAGTGTATTCATTTCTTTTCAAACACTGGCATACTGCCATGTCACATTCTTGTCATAGACTAATCGATGCATTTAAGTTTACACTACAAAAGATCACATGGTCACATAATCAGATCACAATAAACATTTAAGATGCATTTTAAACAAACTGTAAACAGAGCTCATGCCAAGAAATCTTGTTTAATTCATTTTGCTTTTCTTACCAGTAAAT
The DNA here is from genome assembly GCA_037832545.1 of Rhabdalestes septentrionalis. Taxonomy (NCBI): domain Eukaryota; kingdom Metazoa; phylum Chordata; class Actinopteri; order Characiformes; family Alestidae; genus Rhabdalestes; species Rhabdalestes septentrionalis. Next base: position 19,127 of record JBBMFX010208673.1, on the reverse strand, counting down.
GTCCCCCCCCTGGAGTACTAAACTAGACACACAGTGCAATTTAGTCCATTGAAATCCTAAACCTCAGTATTTTTGATTTGTGAGGTCTACCTGTTCCAACCTGCATCTCTCATATCTGTCAACGTAGCTGCCCCGCCAGTCAGGACCATGATAAGGCCATAATAAACCGGAGAAGATGTGGGAGAGATTGGTCATAGCTAGACTCCCCAGGAAGGTGGATCTCACATCACCACTAGCCAAACAGATATAAAATGTTCCATTACTAATACTATTGGTGTTGGTGAGGGGTGGAGGATAAGGGGTGGGGTGGGATGAGATACTAAATTGAATCATACCTCCATCACAGGTTACAGAAACATAATCTGAGGGGTTTTTTGTTCCTTTTCAATAACTTTTTTTTTAATGAAATGTGTGGGGCCTTTTGTTGATAAGTTAAAAGCAAAAATGTAGTGCTTAACTTTGTCCTGCCTTTGAGAAGCTCCATACGGACCATTAACATAAGCCCAACTAATTTAAAGTTGGCATAAACGCAGTGCTTTTGTCCTGCACTGAGCCTCTGGGCACATTTCCACTGCCCACACGTCCCTTTTCTCCTGTCCTCCCCCCTCCTTTGCAAACAACGATGTCATTTTCTGTGCTCCACTGCCATCTATCACCGCTCTTTCAGTGGAACAACACACTAATCCCTCTTTCGCTGATAATCAATCAGTGAGTGAAGAGATGGCAGTGCGGGTGTGTTGGTTTTACAAGGATCTTATGAGCCTTTGGTGCCAAAATGAATGCCTCCCCCTCCCTAATAATATGAACTTCAGCAAATAAAAGAATGACAAAGCAGTTTGCTTGTATACCTGTTATGTAGTCAATCATCTCAAGGCATGTCACTTTACCCTCCAGCATCTAATGTTAACATAACTGTAGACTACCTGTTGGAACAAAACTTTGTATCTCCGCAACGGTACATTTGCAGAAGGAATTGAAAGCTTCTTGGCAAATAAAGTAAGTTAATGTAAAGCCAAGTCATTTTGGACCATTTCTACAACTCCATTCATCATGAAATTTGGGCACAATTTGTAGAGCAACTGCTGTTTTCATATGATATAAAACAGTAAAAGCATTAAAAACAATCATTGTTGGAGACACAAGGTCTTGTTTTGAAAGTGACGACTTAATGGAATGAAGGATGCATTTGAAAATGCTTTCCATGCATGAGATGGGTAGAGTGTTTGAAAAGCACAATGACTGTCTCCTACCGTGTTGTGTTCCACAATTCTCTTTTTGTCCTTCCTTTTCCTGTTCAAGTACTTGTGGCCTCCTTTTCTTCTTTCTATGTATCTTTTGTTTTTGAAAATAGGTTTCCATATTACAAGAAAGCGACCAGTTCTGCCTGAATTCACTGTTCTTGAGATTGCGTAGGCTGAACTGCATTGTGGTATAGCAGAATGTCTCATGGCATCGGCGATAACAGGGCACGAATGGTTAATAATACATATTGACATTCAAATATTTTTATGCCCTGTTAATTCAAAGACTACCAAAACATACATGCTGTTAAACTCTGTGCATACATTTCTCACCAACCCAAATCATGGATGGGACCTGAAGTTTGCTTTGCATTGTTCAAACTTGCCAAAGGAAGCCTAATTTTAGGGGCGCAATGCATTTTCAATGCATTATTATGATGTTGCACATGGTCATAAGTCAAACATACCAGTCTACAGGGGGTCCTTGGGTTGCAACAGTCTCGACATATGACATTTCGAGTTTATGACGCTCACTCCCACTTGAGGGAGTTTTCCTTTCTTGTGGCTTAGTTGTGTTTTTTGTGATTTTATAACTGCGTTAGAATAGCTGATTATGGCTGGGTTACCTCACTCGCGGACTAGTGAAGTGATTAGTGAAGAACTCGATGCTGTTTCAGAGAAGTATCTGATTATTTAGCCACACTTTTTGGTAGCATACAGGCCATTGCTTGTAAACTTCAGTGCAAAACCAACAAATTTTGTTGACTGTCAACAATCGGATGTTATTTTTCCCTACAAAACTTTTATTTAATTCTGTAGGCGGAAGAAGTTTTCTTTAACACACTTTCTCTGTCTTCTCCTACAAAATGCCTGGTATCTCTGGGGCTTGTCGCGCAGGTAATGTCCTGAATGCAACTGTTTTTGCATATGTAATGTCTCTTTCCATTTCTTCAGGGAGAGGTCAAAAAAATCTGTATTTTACTCTTCAAAACAGTCACTGTCATCATGAATCAACTCTCCTTTGGGATGGAATGTACTTTCAACAGCTGATTTAAATATTTTCAAGCCGTTGCAGCAATGTTTTGCCCCTGACTGTTTTGCTGCCGTCGTTGCCTGCGAGGGTGTTCCTCTTGGGGCGCTAGACTGCGGGTGGATTGTAAGCGCTTCTTCAGGCCTTTATTCTTCTGTGTTTTTCCTTTATTTGGGGAAAACATATTTTCACATGCCTGGCCTTCACAGAGAGGAAATGAAGCTCTAAAGACTTATTATTCAAATGATGTTAGCTGCAATAGTGTTAAGAAGATTCCTTGCCTCTCACCCTTTGGCCCCAGGATAGGCTCCGGGTTCCCATGACCCTAGTAAAGATGAAGCTTTTGCAGAAAATGAATGAATGAATGAATAGTGTTAAGAAGGAAGCATTCAGACTCGTAAATGAATTTCAGTACTCATCAGGAAATATGCATCCATATTGGGCCAATCAGGAGGAAGAGCTGGATCAGATATCCGAGGCATTAAAGAATGAATCCGTGACCTTTGCCTGAAATAAAACACATAAAATAAAAGCACACTGGGGTTGTTAATTTGTTGACTGAGTATCATGCAATTTAAATGCAAGTGAAGTGCTTCGATTAAAAACAGCTAATTTGAAAAATTAAAAATCCATGTCTTGGCACTCTCACTGAGAAATCTCCTTTTATTCTCTGCTTGTTGTCTACAGACTCTTTAGTGACTAGGAGTCCAAGAGAGCACACATGGCTGTCTCTGGGTGTATATGGAGAAGCTTGACCCCCAATGAACACTTAATCTGATCTGAGACAACATAACCGGGTTTGGTAACCATACCAGAAGGACAATGGTATTTGTTCTCCTGCAAGCATGCTAAACTGTCCTGTAATGTTGTTAGCAGATTGATGTGATGGTGCTTCATGTGAGGAAACACATGCATAATCCCAATGATTTTTAGCATCATGTGACTGGAGAGTCCTAGCTATTGGGCAGGACTGGATGAGGCTAATCAACTTTCAACATTTAATCAGTATTGGTAAGAAATATGCTACCATGCCATCTCGATTGAACTGTCATGTTTTTTAAAACACAAAAAAAGAACATGAATATGGTGTCACTGGAGGTGTTGCTTTTCAGAATACGTTTTTTGTTTGTTTCTATTGTGGATGCTTTTAATTTAATCATGATTTCGTTTTGTGTTTAATTGAACCAGTTTGGAATTTTACGTTAAATGTTATGGTAAATGTTATAGAAAAACAAATACATTCCTGGCATTCAAGCATATACGCATGCAGCCATTAATGACAGAAATGTGTGATTATTGTCATAGTAGAGGTCTAAGACAATTCTACAATAAACAGTGGCAGGAATAAAACTGTGTATTGGTTCGAGTTAGGAAGATGTGGTGGAATTTTACCTTATCGTGATTAGAATTATTGACATTCCAGTATAATTTACTTTACCTGGTTTTATTACTCTCCATAGTTTCCTAATTACTGACCATTCCTCTATGACTTTGTATGATGCATTCTACACAATATGCTCTCTCTCTCTCTCTTAAGTTCTGTATGATTAACACTTCTGGTTTGATCTTATACAATATGTTCTCTTTTAAATCCTATACTATGTGCCAGTATATTTTTTCTATGACAATATGGCATAATTTAGTCTCTGTACAAGGAGTTCGTTCTGTTTCTTGTTGTGCAGCTGTAGAACTATCAGCCAAGGTCAAGTAGATGCTACTTTCCTCGTTAATCCTGAATGTGCCTTTTGTTCTCCGTTATTGTATGTGATCTGAAGTAACACTCCCTGGTTGTTTTTCCGGTATGAGACAGGGATGCCAAAAGAGTTTCTTTTAGAACTTCATTTGCAGGGCTTAACCTCTCTGTACTATGAAATTCTCCTCTTGTGCAATTGATTATTTCAATAAATATTATTCTCTAAGTATTTCAGTTTGTTGTGATAACTTGTCACAAGAAAATTGCCATAACAGAAGACTGTGATGGCCAATGTACAAACGACATTACATTTTGATTTTGGCAGGTTCTTCTAAACAAAATAACAAAAAAGTCCGCAGACATGTTTGAATGCCCGCAAATGTGATTTCTTTTATAACATTTATTTTGTAAATACGTGTCTTGGCTTGGCAGCAATGAGCTGAAGTGGTGTTCTGTTTCTGACCCCAGAGTATCAAAGTTTTCCACAGCGATGTCAACATATTTTTACATATTTTAACACTGCAGTGTTTGTAATTCAAAGGCCATTGTATTTCCTCCCTTGAGCAAATTGTCTTTTCTTCTTAGTCTGATGTGGACGTGTCACTAGTTCAACTCAACTGAAGTCCATGTCTGTATGATGGATGGATGTACTGATGCCTGTGTCATTGTCCTCCTCTCAGACAGAGACTTCGATTTATCATTTATCAGCACCGTTGAGGGCATTTTCCTTGTGAAATGTTGAGATAAGAAAGAACAGCACTCGAAACTGAGGTCACCAATAACTTTTAAAGATCATCTTAAATCTGACCAAGCATTTTTACAAGAAAAGTCAACCATCAAGTTAGAAGAGAACTTTCCTTTAGCAGTGAGAGAAGAGTTGCTTCACAGGTATTGCAGTTTCCCCCACCTCTCTATTTGAAATGAATTTGTTGTCTAAGCTTTAGCAACGTGTGCGTGTGTGTCACCTTGTCCACATCTCAGCCTCCACCGCTTGATCGAAGTTGTCCTGCAGGCGCTGAACATGACCCTGAAAAACACACTCACTTATTGCTCTTTGCTGTAAAGCTTGGAATAACCCAGTGGGACCCGACAGCTCCTGATGTGTTGGGTTGGGTTGTGGTCAGATGTCATTTCCCAAATTAGTGCTGGCCTCTGTATGGGTGGAAATGTCACATTCGGGTTCCTGCTCTCCCTGATTCCCACTCAGCTTAATTTAACCCTCTTTTCCCCCTGCTTTGTTATTCCTCCCCTTATTGTCCTAGACTCTGTAGTTTAATTCTCTTTAAACAGAGAATTAAAACAGAGAATCTCTTTTTCTAATCTGGCTCCCTAGAGTCAAACACATTATGTTGCTAAATGAATACAGGCCCACAATGCCCATGCCTTTGAGAAAAATAAAGCAGCAATTCAGTTCAGGAGAGTGCAGTCAAAGAGATGTTTACATCTAGTCCTTTTATATGTTTATTTCATATACACAAAACCGATTTAGGAAGGTCAAAGCTGCTGTAGGCTTTCAACACTGCACAGAGAACTTTATATAGTCTAAAATATTGCTTGTTCAATAGTAGCTTTGCTTTATTGGGTTGATTTGTTATTGTTGTTTGGGTAATTATCTAGTGTTGTCCTGTCAAGTATAAATCAGATTCTTGGCCAAATAAGACTGAGAAACGGCTTGGGCCAGTGTTTCATTAATACTTACAAGAGCTGCACAATGTGGATGAAATTGTAATCACGTCGGATGACATGATTAACAATCAGCATGCATTACATTGATCAAAATTATTAACAGTTCACAAATCCATTGGGGTGCCATTGAAATTTGATTGACAGCCTCCTCTCAGATGGTTGGGCAGAATATGAAAAATTGTAGCAAATGCTGAATGATAAATTCAGTAAAGAATGTTCAGTGACATATTCCATTACTATACATTTTCAAAACATCTGATAAGTCACATGGGGGAAAACTCTGACAGTTTAATTTAATCCACACTTCCTTTATTTCTTAATTCAGAAAAAAATGGATAGATTTATTGGTACACCACAGTTTTAGTGGAGCTCAATACCACTGAATAACAAGTCCAATAACTGCTACTTAAAGGACTGTCTATTGCTGTATTATTGAGCCTCAAGAGTGAATTTGAGTTTGCAAACTTATTCATTTGCATATTCTTGCCTTCTGTGATATCAATAATTCAACATCATAATTAACGATACTAGCTGATATATTGCACGGCCCTTGTCTTCTATCCCTTTCTCCTCCCCCTAATTATGACACATGAAAGACAGAGCTCCTTTGACCTTTGACTCCATGGTGAAATTCACATTTCAGAGGAAACCTCAGAAGGTACTGTAGCAATGCTCTTTCAAAGCTGTGAATAAAAAGGTCATCAGGAACAAGCAACTGCCTCCAAATTAATGACTTGGTGGTGCTCGGGAAAAAGGTTGTTCTTTGCCTTTAAGGACAAAGGGGCAGCTTGGTGCCTTTTGGAATCACAGGGACCAGAACTCCTGTTTTGGAATGCTTTCAGGGGCTTAAAGATGTAGGGGATCGTCACTTTTGCCTTCCACAATCATCAATTCAGGGGACAGGAGAGAAGACTGGATGCTAGTAGATAAATAGCATAAGAAATCCAAGGGACACATTGCAAACTGCAAGTAATTAAACAGGGACAGTGTTTGCTGTTTTGGCTCAGAATTCTAGCACATTTGGTTTGAAAGGAGGAATAAAAACAACATTGAGGTTATGAATTGTAAAATGCCAACTTTAATTGACAGTATTTACAGTACATCCATTCAGGCAAACACATCAGACACATGGCCCTTTTATGTAATATAAATTCAGGGGTCTATAAATAATTGGGCAAGTTACCTCACTTAAAATAAATAAATAGATAAAAAAATAAGTGACAACTCATATGCTGGGTATGCCCTGTAAGTTTCAGTTCCTGCTTGTTTTGGCTGTTTGCCTCCAGTCTTTTTTTCTGTCAATAAAAGGAATGTGAAAAAAAAAATTGAGCTAAATCCAGTTTCATTCATTTATGCTTCTTACAGAATTCAGGTCTGAGCCCTTAGTGAGCAAGCCAAGGCTGACAGAGGCGACAAAAAAATATGGTTGACAAAGGATAGCTACAGGATATGAAATATTGCTAACTTAAATTAAGAGGCACAAGTGTATATACCTAACCAATGTGCAATATAGACTAGTATTTCTTACTTATTTTATATGCACTATATTGATCCTGAAGGAAAGTGTTAAAGTCTTTGGCATTTAACACCACATGACTATGGCACCCAGAGAGCAGTAAGTGAGGATGCTACATTGCTCAAGTGTACCTCATAGGTGCCACCGGCAGTCCTGGTATTTGAACCTATCACTTTCCGATTGTGGGGGTAACTCACTGGCCACCAACTGCCCAAATCTTGAGGTATGGAAGCCAGGATTGGATTGATGTATATCGGGCATTCTCCTGGTAATTATTTATTGTTCTGACCTGCCGATAGGACCCAACTGACACTGGGCTGGCCCAATCATCTTTTTAAACACCGAACCTTTTACTTTGGTCCCTGTGCCTGTTTAATGCATTCATCAAAAAAGTCAGCACAGGAGATTATTTCCTGACCACTGGACACAAAAACTTTCTTTTCTTTACTAACACGGGGCCGGCCCAGTCTTATCTCTAGTGTCAGTGGATGGGATGGAGAAAGAAAGCTTAAAGGGGTGCAGAGAAACTGACAGAAAAAAATTGGCACTTCAGGCAGATGCTGCCAAATGTGCCAAAATTAAAGACATTTTTGTTGCCGAACCTTCACCAGTTGATGGTGACGGTGGCTACAGTGAACCTGTGGTAAGCTGGACTGCATTCAGTTATAAGCAAACGAACCAATTGACCACCCTTTGTAAATCTGTGCCATACTAGACAGTTTGTGATTAGATATAAACTGCATGTTGCAAAGTTATGGTGATATTACACCAATAAAACTATTGTTTTACAGCCTCGCTAGTTTGTCTTGTGACATTTATGAATGCAGGTGAAATAAGCTATTAATATCATCCGTGTTACCGCTTGGAGAACACATTCCGTAAACAGGCTACAACAACACACTTTTAAGTTTGTTCCTACATGTCTTCCATGCTGGGCTAAACCGTCTTATCGAAAGTGAGACTATTATTTTTTAGCCACCATTCATCAACATTAACAGTGAGACAGCAGGTAATTATTTATAATTGGTTGTGGGGTGTGTAGAAGGCGACTTTTGGGGCTTGGTGTTAGAGGCAGTGTTTCTGAAGTTATTTATGAACGATATACCAAATTTCTTCCTCTCACCTCTTTCTCTCTGTGGGACATTCTGTCCCAAAATGACAGGTCGGTGTATTTGTCCCAGGCTGCCCATGGTTGTTGCTGATTTTGTTAGGGGGTGAAGCACATCCAGTTGATCCACTGTGGGACAGGTGAGAAAAAAATGATGGTTGATATTGTCTAGAATTCAGGCAAGTAAAATATATGGTCGATCAGGCTAAATGGATGAGCTCACATTTTCTTTAAAATAGACATGCTTTTCAAATGTTATGGACAAATTTTATGCATCAGGCATGTTGGAGCAAAACCTTGCATCTCCAAAACGTCTCATTTTACAATATTTTTTACAAAGTAAAAGGTAGTTTTAAAATATAAAATGAATCAATCAATCAAAAAGTAAACAAACAAACTAATAACTAAAGGAAAAATAATAGATGGTTTTGTTCCGACAGAATAGAACGTTCCTGCAGATTTGTTATTTTTACAAATATTATTATTCTGTTGACATAGCCTGAAATACAACAGAAATGTACTTACCTATTATTTAAATCTGTTAAATCTGTATGTAAGCACCAATGCATGTATACACAGGAATCTGATCAATGATTATTTGTACTTAGATCTGGTTTGTGAATGATGGTGTTTGAAGGGGCTGCTTGTAACCTTTCAACTGATATCTGGGTTTATTGCCAGTGTTGCTCATGTGGTGTTGATGCAAAATTTTGATCTTGAATCAGCTCAGGATATTGTGCTTTATTATATGGATATTTAATAAACATCTACTGACCTACAGCAAAGCAAGGGAAAAAAAATGGCCAAACGTTTTTGGTCCTCGTAAAAATGAAAGGCTACTTTTAAATGGCCATAAAAACAAACAAAATACATGTTAGAAACCTTCTTTTATAAATATGCTCCTATAGTGGTGCCACACTAGTTTTTCTAGATATAATTATGTATCTTTAAGGTGGGAGGAACTTGTGAAAATGTTTTTTGGAGCAGATACAGTTTGCTGGCCAACATTAATGCTTGAACGTGAAATATACTCTACAAGTGTGCCTCTAATATATTTGCCATGAGAGGGATTCACAAAGAATGCTGGGTAATGCTTACTGTAGTAAAAAAACACTAACATGCTAAAAGAACATAAAGTGGATTCAGCCAAAGGCTAAGTGATGCAGTCTATAATACTGAATAACACACTGAATGAAATAATAAATGACAGTTTTAGGTGGAAATGCCCCTTTACAATAGGCTAATTGTAATCCAGCACATCCACTTTGACCATTCGTGACCTTGAATAAAAGCTGACAGTCTGCATTAAAAGCAAAGGCATCATCCACATTCACATGTCATTCACTTATAAAAGGACAGATCACAGACAAGTGACCCGCATTTGTTTATCACTGCAGCAGGGTGTGTGTGTATCTGTGTCTGTATGTCTGTGCATGTGTGCTTCCCAAGGTTTGTTAATACCTCAGTAATTTACAGCGGAAGCTCCCAGCTCATAAATCACATTGGTTTAAGAGGGCTAGGCTGACCTGGTCACTCTGTGTAAATCATTGCTTTATAATGTGAGTGCTGTCATGGTGAGTGTAGATGGAGAAAGCACAATGTCCAACAAGCAAAATACGTAATAAACACACTTCCAGAATCCTGTTTTGTTTTTCTTTTTCTTTACAGTGAATGTAACTACAACCATGAGCCAATTTATTACCATTTATTAAGCTTATAGGTGCTGACTGAGGGCCAGATGTACATCGGCCTGTACATCAATGGGAATGGACCATCAGACAGGCCTGTGCACACTTTTTGGTAGGAGAAATTTCACTCTAAACAACAAGAGACTTTGTAAGAAACCAAACGCTCTGCTGAGTTTCTCTCAGGGCAGCCAAATATAGCAACTAAACACTGATGAAACCCAGCCTCAAGCATAAAAGGTTATAAAGTTACCCAGTAAACTAACTAATGACAATAAACCTAGGCAGAGCCTGACATGATATATACAATATGACAGCTAGTCATCAGTGCCCCTTCAGGACCCTTCATACCAATCATCATTTATTCCATGCGGTGGTAACAGAAAATAAATGGAGGCTCATTGCTGATAGGCTTCTCTTTTGTGTTTTATTTCTTTTTATTTTGGCTTACCTTGGTGTGTCATAGTCTGCCAACACTTGCTGTTTTTGAGAATGTGTCTGTAGCTTTTTGTTGCAGTGCATAAAGTAAGTTTAGTGAAGACATAGTTGTAAAATTGTATCAGTCATACCCCATTCCATGTATTCCTCGTATGGAAACCAGACCCTTCAGAATAGCCCTATTAACTTTTTGTGATGTCCATAAAACAACACATTTACAAACTCCATGTCAGTGGATGTTAAGAAAAGAGGCATTTGGCAGACACCCTTAGACAGAGCAGCTTGCAATCAGCAAATTACAGGGACAGTCCCTTGGAATAACTGAGAGTTATGTGTCTTGTTGAAGGCACAGTGGGACAGGTGAGAAAAAGACACTGATGATAATTTAATCTGGTCTAGAATTCAGGCAAGCAAAAAACATGACAATGGTCACTCAAGATGAATGGATAAGTAGCCCTTATCCTTGGAAATGTTCCAATTCGAAAATATTTTTGAACCATTATGGACAGCCTTAGGGTAAACAGTAGCTGCTTAAAATTTACATTTTTTGTCTCAAAGCCAAGGTACCACAAATGGTGTGAATAGGTGTTTAGTGTCATTTATGTTGTTGATGAAATAACCACATTGTGCATTGCAACACTTTCTAAAATTACCAGTGCTTTATTGGTAAATGGTTAATCCATGTCCTGTCACAGAAAAAACAAATTGTACTGCCCAAGGTGGGGTACCTAAGAGTAATGCAGCTCTTGGCACCCAAGCCGACCCAGGACCTCGATTCCCATGGCCAAGCCGAGTTCAGCCTGGCTGAAACTGATCTTGAAGAATGGCCGTATTAAAGACAATTATATGCTTGAACCAAGAGGACACATGTACAAGGCTGCAGGCCAAGGTTGCTAAACTCTTCTTGAGGTCTGTGAATGTGCCTGCCACCATAGGAACCCCCATGACCAGCATTTATTAAAGGGTGGGCCACTCTCAGTACGGCAGTGACACCAACATGGTAGTGGAATGGTACTGTATACACTATGATCACTGCCTGCTTTATTAGAAACACTTATATTAGTCCCATTTGTCTGTAGAGGTGGTTTTATTCCATTCATGATTTCCATCATGAATTACATTTGCTCTTCTGATTAAGCTTACATCTCCTTGACCTACTCTAAGATGTTAGCACTTAAAGCTCTCCTCTGGTTCTTACACTGTTCTGAAATGTTGAGTCCCTGTGGACAAAAGCTAAATGAATGTAATGTTATGTAATGTAATGTTAACAGGGGTCACATGCCTTAACTTGAATCAGATTTGAGGCACAGATTCTGAGACTTTCAACTCGACTTTGACTTGAGTTACATGGAGTCAGATGGATAATTTAGGCGTTTGATGCATTTTACTAACCTTTGTTTTTAATCCACTGAATCCACTGTCCACCTCATGGTTTCGGTTCCTTGTCATCTAAATATGCCTGTGTGTAATTTTTTTGTCTAGCTGGTTAGTACCATTGTTCTGTGTCTATAAATATATCTGAAATATATGTAACTGATAATTATAATAATAATAATAATAATAATAATAATATTGGGCGACCCGAATACAAGGATTTGTACGAAACGTATTTGTATTTGTCTCTCTACCCCTAATATATATATATATATATACTCTCTTATTTTGAAGAATCTTCTGTTGCATTTGTCACCTGTCCTATGGTCCTGTCTAAGAGATTATGTGTACTGACTGGTTTAGGTCAGAATGTGTTAAGTATTTAAGTTCTGTTCATGTTTCCTTTGCTGGTTATTACCATCACTAATGGCCTCAAGGTACCCACTTCTTCTTGTTTGCTAAGTTCTGCTTGTGTTTTCAGGCCTAGGAGCCTATTTATATTTTGGTAGTATAGTCTGTGTCCTTTTTAAAATAAAATACATCCAAGGAACCTGGGCCACAGCCCCCCTCGCCTCACTACCCCGGCACGGGCAGCCGTGACAACGTGTCTGGTTTTTCTCCACAGGAAAGGGGTCCATCGCAGTTGGTTAGAAAGTATAAGTGACAGCAGTAAATGAGGGTAGAGTATGAACCATTTATTTGTTTGAAAAATATCAACAAAGAAATAAATAAAACTGTGGCTGATGTGAAAAAACAATGGTGAATTTGACATTTCATGTCAGATTCACCATGTAAATCTTGAACAGTCCCAAACAAACATGAGCAGTGCACGTAGTGTCCAATCAAGAGAGCAGTTCAGCCCATCTTCTTAAACAATACTGGATTAGCTTACCAAACATCAACAGAAAACACTGTCTGAATATGTTCAGATGCATAAACCTGATTCCAAGAGCAACCAACTGAAGATCCTACTTCTGGATTTTCACTTTATGCCTCAAGCTGAAAAAAGAAAAAAAGATGGTGTCCTTGAGGGTTTAAGGATCCATGACTTGAGAGGCTTGAGAGGATCCAAATCCCAGTGGATAAAATGGAAAACCAAGTCATCAATGAATTTGAATTTAATGCTTAGCCCACGTTATGCAAACGGTGCAGCCATTTAAACTTATGAGGTCCAGAGTTTAAAAAGCTTATAATAAGAAGAAATAATTAACAAATAATACAGTCATCAACAAACTGGAGGCAAAATAGGTAATGAAATTTCACTGATGAAGAGATGATGTTAATGAATGAAGCTCTTTGACGCTAAATCCTTCTCCAAGGGTACAGGTATGTTCCAGCTAAGAAAACACAGCTTGTGAAATGCTCACACCAATTACAAACAATAAAACGGATGCCTATATTGAGAAGCCTCTGCAACACAGCTATATCATTCTAATTAAGCAAGCAATGTTACCTGTAATATAAACAAAAATAAATACATTTTACAAGAGTAAATCGGTACAATTCTCTCATAAACATTCAGATTTGTATCACATTCACACATTTATCTATGCCTATTTTTATTGCCTACCTGTATTATCGTTCAAGCTGGGCTTAATGGGTTACTATTGACAATCCAATCCAATGTGCATTCTTGATCAATTGGCTTAATGATTATTTCACAATGTTAATACTAAACATGGAATTTGCAGGTTATTATCAAGCCAGGTTTAGCAGATTCTCCACAACATTTGTTTTCTTTTCATTACTGAAAGGGAGGAAACCAACACTAGCAGGATCGGATGAAAGCATTAAAATCTCATATATGTATATGATGAGAAATTAAATCCTATCTGTTTTAAATTGCATGTGCCTAATTAATTGTCAAAATAAATCTGGTTGAGCATTGCGCTCACCAGTGGAAGCTTATTCTTTCAGGTGCCTCTGATTGCCTTGCCAAGTGTCATGCCCAAACATAAACAACAAGCAATAAGACGAGGCGGCGTGTTGAAGGAAGCCAAGATATCACAAAAATAAATTAATGTGGAGGATATAAGCCAAGATATCACAAAAATAAATTAATGTGGAGGATATCTGCGGTTTCTGCTAATAGTTTTAGCTCAGTTCTCTGAAAAATTCCCAGGAGATTGAAGCCGTGACTGCAGAACCGTGATTAAGTGGGGGTTTACTGTATATATATTTTTTTTTGTTTATTTTTCTTATTTTTGCTGTCATAAAGTTTAGGGATTTAAAATGTGCTGGGCTTGGCATAGGTATTGAAGCCCCTGAATATACATTCTTATGCCTGGCTATAGATGTGGTCCCAGCCTTTTATTTGGATGAGGCTGTGTCTGAACACACTCAGTCTGTTCCATCAGTCAAACTGGAAAGTTCCTTCAGGAGCTAGTTTTGCCTTGGGCTTCCCCATTTCTGACAAGTACATGGCTACCAGCAGAAGAAGGCAAGGTAGGAGGAAAATAAACAATAGGCCTTCGCTTATGGCTTTTAGCCTCATCCCACATGATGAACAACTTGCTGCACTTTGAATCTAAACTGGAAACAAATAAAGAGTACAGAATAAAGCATGTGTCATCCTTTTCTTGGAGATAAAAAAAACAACCCACCCCCCATAAAATCGAACTTATCTAAAGCATCCAATTACTGCCCTGTGCCCTGCAACCTAAAGGGAAGCAGAAAGCAATATGTTCAGTGCAGCGTTCAGATGCAGCTTATTTACCATGAGATTACTACTGGGAGTCAGTCCTCGCGCTGTATGCAAATGGAAATGGCGGAATCTACCTATCATTACACCCTTTAAAGGAATAGAAGCGCCCGTGTTGGCTTCCAGAAAAGCAGCTCAATGATATTACATAAGTGCTTCATCAATAAACTGTCTCTCACAACCTGAAAACAATAATGCAGTAATGACACAATCATCTTCCGCGCTACGTTCAATGTGTCTGCATTCAGGCTTTCATTTGGCACATTACTCATGCTCCCCTTCACCTTTTGTTTATCTCTCTCTTTCTCTCTCTCTCTCTGAGATGCAATTCACGATGGCTTTTCTGGCATGACTGTACAAGCACAACATTGCCAAAGCGGAACAGAAGTAAAAGAATGGAAACTTCCGAGTGGCACAGCTGTCAAAGCATTAGGGGACCACAAGTTCAATTCCCAATGAAGAGCCATGCTCATGGTCCAAGACCACACAACTGGCTTCCCTTTCTTTGGGTGGCCAGGCTGGCCATCCCTCTCCTCAGTCACTCCGTGGGATGCTAGCCAGCATCTGTTTGCTGATGTAGCTGAACTGGCAGTTAGCGCTCTCCTCCAAGTGTGTTGAGCTGTCTAATAATTTATCAGTTTCAGTTTAAATTGATGCAATCGCTGTTCATTTGAAGCCCATTTTAGTCCCAGATTGGATTTATTTCATGACTCCTTGTTCAATATAGTATAGAATTGTACAGTCAACATTGTATACAATCAGCATTTTATTTGTTAATATTAATTTTTGGATCCCACCGTGACATAGTGAGTTTGGGGGGTTGAATCCAGGTACTGGGCTTGTGTGTGTGATGTCTGTGTGTTTTCTTCATGGTGGCGTGGGTTTTCTCCAGGACCTCTGGTTTCTTCCACAGCCCAAAGACATGCTTGTCAAGTGAAATAGGGATTCTTTTCTTCTATAAGAAGAAAAGAAAAGAATAACAGATATAGTCACTATCACAGTCACACATTTATTTTTGTATTATTGCTGCTATTGATATTAGTGTATATGAATCAGGTACGAAAACAACCAAAGGACAACAGGTGAACAAGATATGTTTTTCATTTATGGTGGGGATTTGTAAAGAGGGGTGGGTCCCCTGCTCAAACCTGCTTTACCTCCCTTATACATTCTGTCTCTCTGTCTATCTCTCTCTTTCTGTGTGTGTGTGTGTGTGTGTGTGTGTGTGTGTGTGTGAAATTAGATTAAGGTGTATGCACCTGCAGGCTTAAGGTGGTAAATCCAGGCTTAGTTTAGGCCCCTTGCCCCCTGAACTGCAGGCTGACTGTGCGCTCTGAAGCTGAACTCCAGCACAGGATAAAGCGGCGGGCTGCCTCTGGGTATTTTAACACATAAGAAGTTTTTTTTGCCCATCATTTTCCCCATAGTTTTCTTCTCTAACACAAATGAGTACACATTAGCATTTGCCATGTTCTCCAAACAGCTGCAACACTGCAAAGGGGGATAAGACTATTATACATTTAAACAATATACTTTTATTTAATATATAATTTTACAACTGTGGTCCATACTAAATGACCTTTGTGAATCCTTTAAAGAAAAAGCTAATACCAAACAGCTCAGAGAAAGATGACTGTCTTCCTCAAGTCAGAGGAGGATCTCACAGTTAACCTTATCATGAGCAAAATGAAAATCACATTATCAGGCATGGACATGTATTACTTCTAGAAAAAGGAGGAGAGACCTTGATTTCTCGGAGGCCAGATAAGCCATAATTGAGAAGGTGTGCGACGCCTCGTAAAGCTGACTGAGGAAGTGGGGATACGCAGGGACACATGGGAAATGTAGTTATCTTTGTAGTCATTATTCAGCCCGCTCTCTGATAACTTCCTCCAGTAATTGGAAATACTGATAACCACTCGAGTTAGAGAGAGAGGCTGAGGGAGGTTATGAGAGGCTGAGGATTATGAAAAGAATGAAAAAAAAAACAAAAAAAAAACAATGGCTTGGAAAAGTAAGGAGCATTAGAAAGCGAGAGAATGCGAGCGAGAGAGAGAGAGAGAGAGAGAGAGAGAGAGAGAGAGAGTGCAGAAGGGAAGGAAGAAGGAAGGAGATTAATTGTCTGTTGTCTCAAGGCTGGCTTTAAGCGTTCTGCTTCCTGCTGCGCATTTTTACGAGGTGCGGATGAATAGAAGCCTTGTGCCGTGAATCTCCCTGCTAAAGGAAATTAGAGAGTGAGAGAAACTGATGGAGAGGAGGGGAGGTAGAGGGATAGAGAATGACTGAAGGAGAGAGAGTGAGTGTCGAGATGAGAGAGATAGAAAACGAGAGAGAGAGAGAGCTGAGGACAATGATGATGAGTTGAAGGGAAGCAGAAAAGGCTAAAAACACTAAAGATAAAGAGAGGTCACAATACCTGAGTATTTACTTCCACAAAAAAATAGCAATCTGTGCTTTAAGATTCTCTATAGCCACAACACATGACAATGAATGGTTAATCAATCCGAACAAGGAATCAAGAATCTCTTTTTGATTTCCCATCAGGAATAGTAAAGTGGCTTGGTTGACAGGGCTTTCTTTCTCACTCTTGAAAGTTTTCCATAATAACAGCAGTGGTCAGACCACTTTACCATGCATCCCTGTACTCCTCATACTCATCTGTACTCAAGTTACTCTCTTAGTAGCTTATGTCTTGGAAGCATGATATGCAGCCTTCATTAGAAATGCTATTCAGTGCCCATGTAACCATGGTAACACATGTCATTAATGGTGAAAACCAATTCAGAGTAAGATGCCATAAATCATTTTTGATCATTGCTGGAAATGTATAAGTATGACATGAAAAATATGTGGTATGGAAAAAAGGTTTATAATGGAGAACAAAGCTGAATATGTACACTGCATTTGTATCAGAAATTACTTGACATTATTCAATCAGTCATTTTTTGAGACACTAACTTGGGTCCCAGGACATCATGCGGTAGACACATAGACAAACTCATGGCATATACAAGAAGGAGAAAATGTCACTGTATGTAAACAAACCAACAATATGATGTATAAACCCCCACCTCTTCACCCTGAAATACCACAGTATGAAAAAATAGATACTGCCCAAGCAAATTATAAAAAATAAGTAATTGATTCACAAAAGACCTTTTATAAGGCATTTACAAATATTCAAAGATTGCAAAACATCTATTCAGTTATTGTTATGGAAAATTTAGCTAAAAGTTTCAAAGTAGGGAGGAATTTTATTAAGGACTTTTCTTGGTATGTTGATTGGCACACCATACAAA
Organism: Rhabdalestes septentrionalis; assembly: GCA_037832545.1. Lineage (NCBI taxonomy): Eukaryota > Metazoa > Chordata > Actinopteri > Characiformes > Alestidae > Rhabdalestes > Rhabdalestes septentrionalis. The sequence goes on along the minus strand of JBBMFX010208673.1, from coordinate 1,356 downwards.
TGCATGAAGACTACATTGGGATTATCTGTGTTATTTGATATATGAAGTGACTTTAACTACAGCTGTGTTCATATAATTGGTTAAATTATAAAATTACATGTTTATCAGGTTAGGTTCAAGCAACATGCTGCTAACTTAATAATTCAGTTTTCTGGCAAACCAATCCAATAATTCCCACAAATTAAAAATAAATGCACTGTGGGCTGTGCCCTTGTGCACACTTTAGTTAAAGTACTTAAAGACAAATGTATACATTTATCACCACCTCTAAAAATCAATTTTTATGTTATTTTCCTCCACGGTATGAAAAGGCCTGAAGATTGATGTGAAGTTATATAAACTTTTGTTCTGCAAGTTTTGTTCTGAGTGATATTCTTCAGCGAAAACTCGTGTCCAGGCATTCATGTGGACGCTAACTTTGACACGTGCCACTTACCTAAACATTGCTACGGACTAAGTACACAACATTCATGGCAATGGCATTCCCCAGCCCCAAACTGCAAAAAAAATGTTTGAAGAACATGCCAGAGAGTACAAGGTGTTGAATTGGCCTGTAAATTCCATAGATACCAGTTTGTTAGAGCATCTGTGGGATGTCCTGGACCAACTAGTCCCACCCCTCAGAGGGGATTTGAAGCATCTGCTGCTAATCAGATATCATTGCGCATCTTGTGGTCATGCCTCCATGATTCCGAGCTGTTTTGTGGGCATGAGGGAGACAGTATCCGGCTGGTGGTCTTTAAATTATGCCTGATTGGTGTACAGTATTGATACAAATGCAAGTGATGGACATGAGGTTGAAAAAGCTGTGATCACTTTGATCATGGTGCAAAGCTTTACTTGTGGGTGACTGAGACATGGCTTTATAAACACTTGTTTGTGTGTATGTTAACCGGATAAGAAAGCTTCGGCATGTGTAACTGAGAGCTGTAATGTCACTCAGTAGGCAATTCGGTGTGACTCACTGCTTGTCTGCTTGTAGAGGAGAAACTTGCTTTTGGGCTTTACCAAAACATACTTTCCTATTTGCTGAAGCCGCTACCAACTGAGCTGTAGGCATATAAGCAGATCTAGGCCTTATCTCGTCATTGTAAACTTTGCATGTGTTTACTGCGTCAAATAAACACAAGGTCGCTTGACTGGGGTGCTATCTGGGATGTCTGTGAGAACAAATTTACATGCACAGATTATTACAACATGCCTGATCACAGCATAAACCACCATCATTACTGATAGATCTGCCAATATTTCTGAATTTGCCACTGTGATCAAGGGAATATTTTTTCCAAGGGCGCACGACAGAAGATATAAAAAAGAACAGATATATACAAAGACACAGAGACACACACACATATA
>JBBMFX010208564.1:0-13825 GCA_037832545.1 Rhabdalestes septentrionalis | reverse complement strand
AAAAGGAATTTCGTGCCACAAAAGCGATAGACCTGTTTAGCTGTGAGAGAGCTGTGGACCACCGCAGACCAAATGACCCAAAATGACATTAAATAACACTAAATACAGCTCAGACACTTGGTAAGTTAATTAAAAGGCTTTTCAACAATTATCAGACTCAGACTAATATAGTCAGTCTAAACCGATAACAACTGCCCTCCATTTGACCGTGGATATGCAGCTTCAGGAACGCTGTATGCTTGAGGGGAATGTGAATGGACATGTGACAGTTATGGCCAAGACTAGGAATGTGTGATGGCCCTATTGGGATATAACTGTCCTGGTGTTTGGAGAATACAGATTCTGGGATCAGCCTGTTTTGCAGGCAAGTTCAAGTACCTCATTAGTTGGTTTCACATGCAGATCAGTGTTAGAGACAGGAACTTTCAGTTTCAGTGATAATATATTTTAATGCTAGCTGCCAGAACGGGATGAGAATTTAGAATTTCTGTTTTAAATTTGTGAACTTAATTCACCAATTTTAGATCTCACAGGTTTATGACTGCGTACCCAAACATATTTTGTGAAATACATTTACTTGGTCATTACCAGTTTATTGCATGTGTAGTGGGACCGATTATTCGAGTTCACGTTTAGAACGTTAATTATAATTTTTTTCTCATAATTCTGTAGTGTCGTGTGGATATCATGGTGGGGGTGAGCACGTGTGTGTGTGTGTGTGTCTGTATATGCAAGGTTTTTCTATGAACGCCACCCTGTTTTTTGAGCGCTGAGCAGACCCAGCCTCTGTGTTGATTTGTTTCCATTTTTTGTGCTTGTTTTCTTGTTTTTATTTGTTTCATTAAACAGACAGGAATTACAGCTTCCTCTTCCCTGGACAACTGCCTCCTGAATCCTGGCAAGATTTTAGATGTTTTTATTGCAACTTGTTTTATAGAATAAAAACTATTTTGTGAGTAGAAGCGCGTCTCATGCCTTTTCCCTTTGAGTAGACGAACCTGTGTGCTTTCTTCTGGGTTAGGGAAAGTAATTTTTTCTGGGGTGAAATTCCCCAGGTGCATAGTCGTGCATTCCTACTTTCTGGGGTACTTTGCCTTAAAAAAAAAGGGGTAGTGACTGCTTTTATATCCAACCTTCACACGGGGGTGTGTTTGTGTATTTAAACAATCATCTTCGGTTTCTCAATCCTGACTAACTCCCGCCACACATGCTAAAGGTGTATTTTCTCTATATTTGTGTTTTATGTCCTTTAGCCAGGGTTGTAAATGGGATTATTTTATTCATTACATTAAATTCATGTACGTTGTTTTGCTTTGTTATCGACACATTGTTGGTTCCTTTGTCACCATGAAATCCTCTGTACCATTTAAGGGGAAATGACAACAATTATATTAATAATGATAATAAACTAATAATAACAATAGTGAATCTCTGGAAAGTGTATGTGTTGTATGGGCCTACATGAGAGTGGACACTTGTTGTAAAACACCGAAAGAGCCAAAGGGTCAGTCAACAAGAGCTTCTCTAAGTGTCAGTCCTGGACACTTCAGTCAACTCCACTGGTTATGAAGTGGGTAAAAATAGCCACTTGCATAAGGCCCTTGAAAACCCTGCACCAGATTTGACTACAATCATATATGAATAACCTAAGGACCTTTAATAACAAGGAGGCAAGGCTAAAATGGTCATTCTATAAAATCCTTCACAGAGGAAGCACCAATGTGTGTGCAATGGAAAGGTTCATCATTGCAAAGTGCAAAAAGGCATTGTCTGGACCATCCAGTGGAAATCTGGGTCTCTGCAAATCAGTATGAGGTTCCTATTGAGAGGAAATAACCTTTTATCCCCAGATAAAAGCTAGAATTACTGATGCTGCAGCCGGAAGTCTCATTAACATGAAGACTTGTGCAGTTACTGAAACACACTCTGCAGCAACAGTTCATATTAAAGGCATCACAGAGGGTACTAAGGTTAACTAATACAGAGACATCAAGACTAAATTGTTGGGTGGAGCGTGTTTTGCTGCAGCACAGTGCCATGAAGGATGTTGGTAATATTCTGCATTCAATGTCATGGGCATTGAAGTTCATCTTCTTAGACTAATGGTTAAATACCTTAGTGCTACAACGTGTCTCTCTCTGGTGGGTAATGTTCTTTGGCCTGCTTTATATGAGGTTGAGATCCCTGTAAGGATGGACACCATGACCCTTGGAACACAAGTGTCATGGTTCACAGCCAGAAGCATAACAAAAGGTGAACTGTCATCATACGGCCAAACAAATTCAAATAGAAGTTCCCCCTGGATGGTGTTGATGCTCGAGGTGTCAGATGTCATGCTGAACTTTATTTGGTGTTCCTATGTCATGCAGAAATAAAGTTCCAGTAATTTAAAAACATGTAATAATAATATCTGCTGCAGTAGATTTTAAAATGGCGTCACATGCTAATGCCCATAAAGAACAAATATTTTATTTGAGGCCTTAGAAACAAACAGATAAAAAATAAAGAGCTTTGAAAGGCAGTGCACCATGCAAAAGAGCAGCAAATGGTGAGGGTGTAAGACTACAAACATTGGTTTTTTACTTTTTTTTACACTGCTGCTCACGCGGGTAGCACTCTTGGCACCTCTCTACTCTCTTTCTCTCTCGGGCGGTCAACATTACCGGGATTGAGTTGGATTTGGAAACACTGCTGTTTTGCCTTGGTTTTTCTTTCTTTTTTTTTGTTTGTTGTTTTTACTTTGCTGGTTCAGCTTGCTGGCCGGCGGTTTTTTATTTCACCTCCGAACTCTCCTTCAATCTGCTGGACAGCCCCGGGCGTGGTGCTCTGGGCTGTTGTCGTGTTGCGAAATTTGGTTCCACGCTGATCGTGATTTCCGAGTCGTTCAGAAGTCGTTTGGTCTGTTTGGCTCCTTGAACACTTCTGTTGGAGCTTGGGGCAGCTGGTTCTTGTAATCCTTTCTTTTTCTTTTAAGTTTTATTGGTTGATTATTGTTTCATTTTTTATTTCTCTTTTGTTTAGTCCTTTGTCTTTTCTTGTGTTCCTTATTTTTGTTCCGTTGTATTGTATTTTCTTTGTTCTTTTCAATAATTTTTTTTGGGTTAGGAGTGATCTTAATTTCGTTTTCTGTCTTTGCAGTGCTGAAAGCTCCAGGTGGTAATTATGGGGTCCCTTCCCTTTCCTGTGTGTGGCACGTGTGTTTAATGGTGAATTGCCTTTACTTTATGTGAGAATTTTACCCCTTTAAGGGCCCATCTGTCCCACTGGCCAGCCTCAGCCACAATTAACCCGGTCTTTCTTGTTCTTAATTTATTATTTTTACATAATAAAGATTGTATTTTAAAACTGGAACCACGCCTCTAGCCTTTTGGTAGAACGAACCTGTGTGCCTTGGGTTTATATTCTCTGGGTGAAATTCCCAGGGTGGCGTAGTCGGGCTACTTATTCTTATTTTCTTAATTTAATTATTTTAATACTTTTAAAAACTATCTCTTGTCCCTATATCAGTATACCACATACCCCTATACCACATATAGGCTGTATTCTAGCACCGTCATGCGTGATTCAGTTTCTGGTCAGATGAAATAGAGCTCACACATGCACACACCATGCTCTTAACATCACTTTTATAATTGTTGCAGTGGAAAATAATGTAAGAGTGTTGTGTAATTTAACAAGGTATAATAAATTATTTATTTAAAAAATGTTCTACTTTTGTGATCAATAGTGTATAACATAATAGTGACATGCACATTTTACACACACACTCCCACTAATTGCAAATCAGTTTTCACTAATATACTCTTGAGAGTCTTAAGGGCTAACACCTTGTTTGGATACCTGGTGCTGAAAAATGAGTTCACAGTAGGTCAATTACTCAGTTTAAGTGATTAGGAATTGATATGGGAACTGCCCATAAAGGTTTCCATCTGATATGTTTCATCACTTTGACAATGCATCAATGTCCCCATGCATATTTGTGAGGCTTTCTCACTCTTGCCAGCTGTGTCTCTCTTGAGTCATCTCTTGAGTGATTTGTTGTGTGAACATTGGGGCACATTCAGACCAGGCAGGGTTAGCTTGGTAAATCCAGGCTTGATTAAACATCGCATCTACACGGGCTTGTATCAAGCACCCTGCCATTTGTACCTTTCCTGAAAAGCTTCATGTTCCTGATTGGATAAGGAAAGAACTCCTCCGTTGTTCCTGTATAAGATGAATGGCAGTTGGAGCTTCTTCTCTGACTGCAAAATGTTGAACTCTAAAGTGGATAACACACTTTATGGCATTGGCTGGTTTAAAGTGGTTTAGGATTTACGATGCTGTTTTATTTGACCTGGTGGCTTTAGGAAGGGTAGCAGAAAGGGAAAAAACTATTTTCGTGACTGGATGTGCTTTTTACCAGTTTCTTTCTAACTCTAAGGTCTAATAAATGCTCTCACTATGTTCTGGCAGGTAATTGAACCGGTCAGAAGGGACTCAACAGCATGCATTACCAACTCAGTTTGAATTTCTGCTCCCTCAATTTAGCTTTGAAGAATATTTTTCCAGGCATAGGATGAAGAGCAATTAAGTTACACAGCGCATCTAAAATGCTTCAAGCACTCACGTTATCTGTGCAAACAGAGTTGACTGCTGTTATTGCCTATTCCATTGTCTGTGGTTAACATCAGTGACAGCCTCTGGCATAGGGAACACAGGTGAATGTGACGTTCCTGCGGTGTCTCTGAAACACGCTGCAGTATTTAAAGAGGCTGGCTGCTCAGCTACAAATATTAAAACTGCCTTGGTGGACCCAAAGACATGTGGCTGCATAATATTTTACCAATTAGGCAGATTTGAAAAAAATAATAGGTTACGTAACCTTCTCTGCCTGATCAGAACTGCATCAGTGTTTCGACACACACAGTGATTGAAAGACTAGTAGCCAAGGCAACAACACCCGTTACTTTACCTTTAAAGTAAAGTAGGTAAAGTTACATTCAGCCAGGAGTGACTATGATAACCACTGTTGGTGTTTTACAGTAACTTTCACGTCTGGTTCGTCTCAGTCATGCCCCCAACAGACCTGTCACCTGAGTACACATCTCTGGGCAAGGAGTTGTTTCATGGCTTATTGTGTGTGTGGTCATTCGTTGCCTAGGCAATCCAGGTGAGAGTAGTGGGTCTTCATTAGCTCCTGAGCTAAATAGCTAACGACATGTCCACCTGTCTTGAGTTTGATTTGATGCTGTTTGTTACTGAGTCGATTGTCTCTGTCATGTGATTGGCTGTATGCGTGTGCTTGTGGGTTTAAAAGGCCAGCCGAACAAACGAATCTCTGCCTGGTCACCTAGAGGATGAATGTTATTACCCCTGTTTGCATGTTTTGGTATTTACTAGAAGGAAGAAGTAGTCCTAGACACTTAAAGGACTTTCCATGTGATTCTAGCTTACTCTCCAAGTGGCGGGAAGAGAGAGTGCAACACACTGCTGGATGCTCTGTTAACAGCTGCACTTTGGTACTTAACTGTACCTTACACATGTGTCTCGTTCCCCTGTGTGTTTACAGGCTTGGGGTTGAAGCGTTTCACTTTAAGAGAGTTCCTTGGTGTGTGCAGTATTGGTACTGGCCCCTGTATGACAGAGGGTTTGCTAAAGCATTAAGAGAAGAGTCGCCTCTGCAGCAGAGTCCCCTTTCCTGTGTTTGTCTTGAGTTTGCTCGGAGTGAAGGTCCTCCGGAACTTGAAATTTATTAAACTTCAATTTACTTCAACTTTAACATATTTTCTTTTTTTTTATGAAGACATATGTTACAGTTAATTTAAGTGCATCAGTCGGGTACTAATAATACTTTAGTTTGTGAGGGGTTGCACTTTAATAATGAGCCACAGGCAACATACCTGGAGGATTTGAGGTATCACCTCCAATTGGTTCCATATGCTCAAATCCAAACTGATTTACACTGTAGTTGATCTTTGAGTTATTTAGTAGATTATTAGCGCATAAACAGATTAATCAAGCTAGTTTAAAACCTCCTTCTGCATTTATTTATTTTCTTATTTATATGATAATACCTGCATTGGTTGTAAAGAAAAAACAGGGAACAATCCAGACCCATCTGATTTGGTGGAACTAGGTGACAGTGTCTGCATCCCCTTTATTTTCTTTTTTTTTTTCTGAACCCAGGCTTGCCTGTTTAGGATTAGCTTTCTGATCCCATCTTCCTAGAACTACAGTTTGTATGCTGTCGTCAAGGATCAAGCAGCTGACCCCTGTTAACCTGTCTGTAACTCGTTCTGCGAGAGTCCCGTGCCTTGTATTTCAGGGATTATGACTTTGGTAAAGATAATACAGAAAGGGGAACGAGCAGATGATAGAATAAAGGTCATACTGAGGGGATTAAGGCCTTTTAGATTGTTTGCCATCTGCGCACACACTCTATTTAGATGGTCCTGGGTAATGGTAATATGCAGTGAAAGAGCTAGGGGAATAAAGCCCACTAAAGAGCACGTATGTTTCTTATATTTTGATTTTTAGGTCTATTGAATGTCAACATGGTTTAGGATCGGCACAAAATAACATTGATGGAGTCTCAGTGTCTTTATTTTGTATTTTTGTTTTTTGATATTAGTTTTTATCATTTTATCCCCCTGTTGGTGCTGGTCACAATGAAAATACAGAAGACATTTGAGAGATGGGCAAATGTTATTTCACTTTGATTGAGGATTATGAAAATACCAACATTTTGTCTTTCAAATGAATATTGAATACATTTTGAATCTTCAAAAAAAATTCTTGGAAAAAAAGAGGAAAACAGGAACCTGCAGAGCACAGTTCCTGCAAATGATACACTGCCACAGGAGTGGACCTGAGGTAGAACAAGGGGACTGGTCACTGGGCTGGGTGGAGGACTGGACCACACACTGGGCCCAGGCTGAACAGGGGGTGGGGAGAAAGCAGAGACAGAACAGGACATGAGATGGGACAGGAGGCTGGGTCATGACAACTGGGACAGGGAGAATATAATGGTAACCGGTACAACTACAGGGAAACCCACATGTACAGGAACTGAGACAGAAGACATGGAAATAGGGACAATCACTGTGTTAGTAACTGACACAAAAACACAGAAATACATGGGCACACGCACTACAGTGGAAACTGGGAAAGGAAACTTGGACTAAGCAAGAAATCAGGGAAGTGGACAGAGGCATGTCCTGGGCTCCAGCAGAAGCAACTGTTATACCAGGACATAGCTGTTGAACTGTGGAATCTTCAGCAGTGGCTTCTGGGTCAGGGGGTGGTATGGATTCGAGTTCCCACTTGAAAAAATCCTCAGGTATTTGATTACATTTGGTCCACACCTGAACCCCAGAGATGTACCTCAGAGAGAGAGACTGGCTCCATTCCCCCCAGGGCAGTACTGAGCCCAGCCAGCCAGTACACTTTCCTCATGGAGGAGCTGCAGCTGGACATCTTGCGACCCGCCTAGGACCTCGCCTCTCTCCCTTCTCTGGCCAAGTCACTAATGCCCTCCAATCACAGAGCATTTAAATGGTCTTCGCTCGATGCATACAGTTGAAGTTGGGCCATCTGTAACCTTTTGGGAGAAGTGGAGATGACATACAGTATTGTGCAAAATAATCTGTTTACATCAGCAGTAGGTTTGTTTCTGCCAGACAAAAAAAGTGAACATTAGAATATACTCAAACAAGAAAGCAGTAAAATGATTTCCTTTTTTCTAAAAAGAAGTTGAAAATTTCTCAGCTGGTTAAAAGATCACATGTTTGGTTTCAGATTTCTGCTCATTGCCTCCATTCATTGTGTTGATTTGTAAAATTACATAAGCAGCTCCACCTCATTTATTCTAATGAAGTAAAACCAGCTAAACTAGGGATCTGATTGTAGCTAAAATGAATATTGGACATCCAATAAATGGTTAGTAGAACACTTTGCCACACATAATACCACACTTTACTGTAATAATGTTCATTGTATTTATTGTAATATTCATGTTTTAACACTAACTTAACAGTACTGTCCAGTAGTAAACAGGTTTTAACCCAAATTTTATTGGAGCAGAAATCTGAATAAGGAAATGCAAATGAGGTTTGATTTTATGCATATTTAGTGGGGAATAAAATTGAGGTGGCACAGGACTCAAATTGTTCATCCCCATGGGAAAGATTCAAAAGAATTCCATTGCAATAAGACAAAACCAAAGAATTTGAGCCACTCCAAAACAGTGATATCAAAGTTAGGGGAATCATTATGAAGTTTAAGAAATTCAAAACTATCCTAGAAGAGGACACAAGTTTTGTCAGCTGTCACTGTAAGGAGAATGTTCAGGGAAATTTAAAAAATAACAAAACTGAGATCTTTGACCACAAAAGCTCAAGGTGGGCTTGATGTAGAAATAATGATGGCTACAGAAAAAAGTGCCAAATAAATATGGTGGAGGATCTGTGATACTGTGGTGCTGCTAAAACATGGTCATGGTTTGATATACCAGCATAACAACAAGCACAAATCTAAATCCAAAAGCTTTTGCCATCTCAGGCCCCTGACCTACATCCAATTCCAGAGCTCGAGGAGAGAGAGCAAAGGGAAAGAGCCAAAATTCTTTCGTCTGTGTTTTCAATACATTACAAGACAAGACTCAGTGCCATTCAGTTCTGTAAATAATTGATTGAATAATTGGAAATTAACACAATTCATACATTTTTTCGTTTGCTGAACAAAACCCTTATGAATGGGAATCGATTATGAGGATTGTTCATAAGCCTTATCAGCTCACATTAAATAAGGGTGTCAATAATTCTAGAGGACATAGAATATATAAATAACCAACAGCATGTCCTCACCCGCCCCTCACTTTGGAAAAAAAATCCTGTGAAACACAACCCATGCTCAGGGTACACAGGATCTGAGCGTATTCAGTTACATTTAGTCAGAAAGGTGCCACTGCGTCCCACTAGGACAAAGACAAATGACCCAAAGCAGTTCCACTGAGAGATGTAATCAAGTGAGTCACAGCTGGCACCCCAGAAATGGAAAGTTTGTGTCTCATTCATCACTGTGCACAGTCCAACCCTGCACTTATCTGTCTATCGGTCTAGAGAATCTCTTTTTTTTAGCTATTGACCTCCATGTTTTTAGTTGCAGATAAGAGACACCTCTTGATGAGTAAGCAGAAGGCAGACTTAAATACAAGACAACATCTAGTCCTTCTTTCTTTTATTTTCACCATCATTGTTTTGCTATCCAAACTCCAAAAACTCCAAAAAAGCTTAGTAAATATTCTATATTGACAAAGGTATTGGGACACACCTGTTTTTCAGGAGTATGGGCAAGGTTTCAGTGAAGGTCAGTCTTACTGCTTCAGCATACCAAGAGATTCCAGACAGCATGATGCCTCCAAATTTGTGGACACATTTAGGTGAAGAAGCTTTTCTACTGTTCCCCGGTGCACAGAGCAAAGTCTATCAAAACGTGGTAGGACTTCATCAGTGTCTGACCTCATAAATTCTCTACTGAGTGAATGGGCACAAATTCCCACAGAAACACTTCAACATCTTGTGGAAAGCCTTCCAAAAAGAATGGAAGCTGTAATAGCTGCAATGCCATACTATTTTGAGGACAAACATATGAATGCTTTGTCATCAAAATCCCTGTTGGTGCAATAATCCAACTTCCCAATATTTTTTGCATATGGTGGATTTGGTCTAATTAAACTGTGGGTTTTTTTGCTCTGAAAATGACTTAATGGGTGAATTTGATCAAATAAATCTGGCCCTTTCCAGACATCCATGGCTTATAGGCAAAAATTGATCCTTTTCATATCTCCAGCTTGCTCCCTCCGTCAACTCTTTCCACTAACCATTCCCAACTAAGCAAAATGATCCACAGGCAGCCAGGTGATAGGGTATATTTCCAGTTAAACAGTAATGGCTTTCTGTGATTCCTCAACATGACATCAGATCATTAACCAAGGAGAAGACCTTGTGTAGGGCATGACAAGACCCCCTTATAATGTAATATCATAACTGTTAGCTCACATGAAAGCAATACCACCTGGAGAGAAGTACCACTGATGCTTTAATTGACTCGCTGTAGAGCTGTGGTCCGTTTTAATGACTGAGTGCTTTGTAGATTGCCTGTGTTCATGCTGTAATACTCATATAAGGACTACACACACACATACAGCCATGGAAAGAAAATAAAAGACCACTGCAAAAACGTTCCACTTCCCAAGTTTTATCTTTAATAGGTGCAAGTCTTGAACTTAGTTTTGGGAACTGCTGACAATATTTTAGTTTACAAATAAAAATATGGTTCTTTAAACAGAGGTCCCCTACCACAAGGCCGAGTCATTTGGTACCGGGCCACACAGAATGACAGAATAAAAAATATTTTATCGATAAAAGATATTTTGAAAAAAAAAACCTTGACTTGGTCATGTGATATGGTACATCAAAAATTTAGCTCACAAGCTAGCATAAATGGGTAAAAATTGAATGCACTTTGATTTTATTTGTATCTAAACTGGTCCGTGAAAATGTATGAAAGTACTGCTACTTTAAACTATCATTTTTAAGGAAATGATAATCCATCAAAATAAGAGAAATACTGCAGTGATTACAGAACTTGAATCATTCAAACAAAACAATTCTCTTGTTCACTCCTAAAGAAAATGGCATTTTTAACTTTGACAAACTTCTAGTAGTGTTTTACCATCCAACTGGTAACACTGTGAGAGTGTAAAATGTCATTATTGTGATCACTAACCAGTCCCTAAGCAGAATGAGGTTCTTGTGTAGGAATTTAACAGAGACTGGCATGGAATGGTTATCAGACTCATAGAGATGCTGATTTTAAAATAAACTCTCTTTTTTCAGAGCTATATAGAAGTTTTTGGGGTCGTGCCACAGATTGAAAAAACATAATACCCTAAAAATTAACTGTGCCATTTATTTTGAATGAGCCAGAAACATATGTATCTGCTTTCAGGAACTGATGGAAATGTTGCATCAAGCATCCCTAAATGATCACACAAGAGGATTGTATTTATTCTGGTGTTGGTCATGCTGTTGGCATGGTTTCTCCAGGAGACAGCTGAATACATATTTTTATACTATATTTCAGTATCTACTTTATTGCAGCCATGGACATGTATATGTTCCCATTAATCATTTGTACAATATAAAGATGTCATACAGAGTTCCAAAAATGATGATCAGAGGAGACAGACACATAACAGGAACAGGGGCAGCAGGTAAACATGACATGAATAGGCTGGATTTGGATATGCGTAAAGCTGCTTTCTGGCAAAGCCTACAAAAAATGGTGTGCAAATACAACTGCATTCATCTGTTCAGGCAGGGAGAGAGAATAGGATCAGGTTCTGGCAGGGTGATTTAGGTGAAACTGCTGATGTCTCTGTTTGCAAAGCAGAGGCATGAATCAGAAACAATTAGGGCCTGATATTGCAGGATATGCTCAAGCAGGAGAGCGATGCCTCGACTCACCAATTCTATCCAAACAAACATGCACATATTCCCTCAATTTGAACTTCAAAAATCAACAATAGTTTACATCTGACATCGACATCTGAATGAGGTGCATTGTAAGTGCTTCATGCAAAAACCATGATGGGCGAAGGATGAAAAAAGGCCGGATTCTTCTTGGCCTGTGATATTGACTAAGAAAATACAAATTGCCTCCGCAATTTCCTGTCCAAGAATATCATATGAAATTTGTAAAGCAGTGCCATGTAATGGCCTTTTTACAGCAAATTGCCAAAGAGAATGTTCTGTCTGCCTCATTTACTTAGATGCTTGTATTCATCCATCTGTCACATACATTCTATGCCTGTTGTCTTCCAGAAGCCCAGTGAGCAATGCTTTCTACACTCATGGCATAGTTCATATTGAGGTATTTGCATCTATTGATTTTATTTTAAATAATTAAAATCTTAAAACTCATTTATTCAAATTCTTTCAAATCAGCATAAATCTGTTAATCGTGAAAAAAGTGAATCAGTTAAAACTGATTTAAATGTGACCAATTTTGGATCAAGCAAGATTCATTTAGTTAAAATTTATGAGATTGTTTATATCATGTTTATTAAAAGTTAGATAAATCTGCCATTGTTTATTGTGGTCACATTGGGGTTTATTGATATTATTACATAAGTAATTTACGTATGACTGATAAAATATGCAGCACATGAAGTTTATTGGCCTGCTTCTGTTAAATATAAGTCATTCAAATGGATGGAAATTTTATATGCTATTGAAATACATAAATCCTTGGAAATGTCTGGTTTGACACAAATATGTCTGTGAGTGTCAAAACAGCTCTTTCTGTAAGGCTAAGATAATTCTGTGCATGTATTCATCTGAGGTGTCATATAGCAATGGATCAGACAATGTCCTTCCATTCGATTTTCAGACAAAAAAGCAGTTTCCATTCTGAGAACATGGCTTTGAGTGAAAAAGGTGACTTTGTCTGAACTCCGGTTTTATAGTGCAACATGTATTAAAAGGTTACCCCAGTAGACCACCGCCTAGAAAAGAGCTGGGCAATTAATTTCTACAGGGTGCCACATGTACAATCTTAACTGTGTTGGAGAGATGAACTGATGATATCTTAAACTTAATTCTGATCAATATTAATTTTCTACCATTGTAAAAAACAGTATATTTTATATTTTGACAAGCTGTTACTGATAATCAGAAGTATAAGAACATTCAGTAAATATTTATGTAGATGTATTAATTGTGGTGAAGGTCGAAACGGAAAATAATCCTATAAAAGTAATTTTTTTGATTTAGATTCAACCTCATATCCTGACGGCCTGTTCAAAATCGCTGGGGATTTGAACCATGCAAAACTCAAACTAGTTCTCCCTGAAATCTACCACGTGGACTTTCCAACCAGGGGTGCAAACACGCTGGACTGTGTTTGCACAAACATCCCGATGCGTTCCACACTGAGCCCCTCCCCCACATCAGATTTTCTGATCACGTGTCCATCTTTCTGAAGCCCAAAACAACAAGGCAGTGAGGAAGACCACCCCACCTCCCAATGACCAAGTGCTCTGTCTGACTGTGGCTGATGTGAGGAAAACTTTGCTCAGAGTTAACCCACAGAAAGCTGCGGGACCTGACAACCTTCCTTGTTTGCGTGCATAGAGGATGTGCAGAAGAGCTGGCAGATGTTCTCACAAATATCTTCAACATCTCTCTATGCACCACATCATCCCAACATGCTACAAATCCACCACCATCTTTCCCATGCCAAAGAAATCATCAGTGTCCTGCCTTAATGACTATCGTCCCGTCACACTCACACCCATCATCATAAAGTGTTTTGAGAGACTCGTCATGAGGCACATCAAATCACAACTGCCTCCTTCACTGGACCCCCTGCAGTTTGCATACCATCCCAACCCTTACTAAATGCAGATAAAACTGAGGTCCTCCTTTTAGGTCCGAAAGCTGCTAGAAACAAACTGACAGGTCTAATGCTTGATCTCGCTGGTTACTCAGCCTCTCCTTCATCAACTGGAAAAAAACATCGGCGTTACCTTAGATCCTGACCTTTCATTTGACATCCATATAAGTAATGTGACAAAAGTAGCTTTTCTTCACCTACGAAATATTGCTAAGCTACAAAGTGCATTATGTCTCCACGATGCAGAAAAACTTGTCCATGCGTTTATTTCCTCTAGACTTGATTATTGTAACAGCCTCTTGTCAGGCTACTCCAATAAAAACTTAAACAAGCTTCAACTGGTCCAGAATGCGGCAGCTAGAGTCCTCACCAGAACCAGGAAATT
>JBBMFX010208139.1:0-20804 GCA_037832545.1 Rhabdalestes septentrionalis | reverse complement strand
GGTGCTGGAAAGCAGTAGCGGTTCTAGACCAAAATTACCAGGGGGGCCGAGGGGGGGCCAGTGTGCTTTTAGGGAGGGTGCGCGTGTTGTGCGTGTGTTCGGGGCTGGGGGGTGGGGGGTGCGTGTTGCCCGTGTGTGTCAGCGCGCGTTTGTAGCGCTTTAAGTAGTCCATCTACAGCCCACGTAGCGTTAGCTCCGTTCTTCAAGCCAGCGCATGTCGCGAGAAGAAATTTATTCTCAAATATTTAGCTGTTCAGGGCAGGGGGGCCATAAGGAAGGCCAGGAGCAATTCCCCCGGGCCCCCGTGTAGAACCACCTATGCTGGAAAGGGTTCTTTGGATGTTGTGATGAAAGAGGCTTTTTGGTTCCCTAAAATGCTTTTCAATGGATGATGCTTAGATAATTTTGTACATGATATGTCTGAGCATGGAAAACCATTTTAAAGTCTGAAGAATATACAGATTATAGATGACAAAATGTTTTTTATACAAATATATACAAATACATGGAACTTTTATGCCATTGCTTAAATGACAATTTGCTTAAATGACAATTTTGATCTGCTCAGTAAAACAGCACTGATCTCACACTGTGCATTCATGGCATAACTTTGCAGCAGCCATAACATGCTAGTTCCTCAACTGAACTATGTACTTAACATTGTTTCTGGAGTATGTGTTTCATGATTTAGAAATCCAGAAGTCAATCGTACAGTTATTTTTGTGGAAAGGTTTGAACTGATTTCAAAACAAGCCTCCCATTTTACATAGATTTGTAATAGTGTTGCAGATAAAATATTTCATTTGATTATATTTCTAAAATGTCATCCGCGATTTCCATTTAGCTCTGTTTATATTCGTTTTGTAATAATTCATTTATTTAAAAGTTTCTTCTGTTTTTGCCGTAACAAGTCTCAAATGTTAGATATTTTTTGTGTAATGTCACATGAGGTTTTGTAATTTGACAATGTTTGTATTGTCAAATCATGACAACCGGGTTTTATGTTTCACAGCACTTATGTCCCACTGTGCGACAGAAGCAGATGAGATGTGACTAAAACAGATTTTAAATAGATCAAGTGGTTCAACTTGTGTTTGAAGTTCAACAGTGGTAGTTGCTACCCAGGTACAAATTGCATTATCAGATGTTTTAGAATAAAAAATACTATTTCAGAACCAGAAAATTCAATTGAATCTGGAAGAAATATTTAATGTTATGACTGCACAGACACAGAGATAAGAACAAACAGAAACTATAGTGTATTTCATACTGAGCAGAAAATGCTCAATATGAAATACACTATACTTTATTCACAAATACGTGGAATTTGAACTTTCGGCTCATTGTGAAATGGGTTACACTGAAGGTTAAGTATCTTGCTGAAGGACACAATGGTAGAAAGTTGAAGGATTTTAATCTGTGGTCTTGGGGTTTACAGACAAGTGTTGTGTGTGTGTGTTTGTGTGTGTTAGTGTGTGTGTGTGTGTGTGTGTGTGTGTGTGTGTGTGTGTGGGTGCACCCTGAGGTGGACTGGCAGTTGGTGGTTGTCAGTACTGTATATAAATAGTTAAGTGAATATCTAGAAACCCAAATGGAAGTTAGAAGTATGTTATTGCACATATGAGATAAAGTGGCCTCTTATAGTCACACATGAACTCACCACAGCACATGATGTGTGAATCCTTTCTCGGTATTTAACCCATTTAATCAATTTAACCCCTTTAACCCATCAATCCACAAAGTAAAGCAGCAGGCAGCCAGGTACACAGAACCCGGGGAGCAGTGTGTGGGGATGGTACCTTACTGAAGAGTACCTCAGTGGTGCCACTGGCAATCCTGGGATTTAAACTCACTACTTTCTGATCACAGGGGCAACTCCCTACCCATTAGATCATTAGACTCCCAAGCATATAAATAGTATGTAAGTATTGTTGACTCACAAGGTGACATTTCAAATAGTGAGCCTATTGCACATAATAATATTAACATACTTACAGTTGTTATAATGTGGAATGTTCCAACAGTAAGTAAATGCTGGATGTGGCTTAGGTTTGAGCTGTATCATACTATCTGATAAAGTGTTCCTGGGTTTCTTTTGTTCTAGCAGTTAATTAAAATTTTATTTCAATACTCAGTTAGACTAGAAAAGATTATTTCTGATAACTGAACTGTTCCCACAAAGCTGATAATAGAAAATTGCACTAAGTGGCAAAACTGGCAAAACAGTAGTACTATTAGGCTTCTTATTAACAAAACAACATTTATCGTGACAAAATGCCATCAAACAAGCAAATGATGATTTGTATTGTATTGCGTTCTTTCAATAAGTTAATTAAAGCTCAGGGAAGCCTGAGAGTACGAATTGTTGGCACATGATTACATAACCTTTCCCTTTGAAGCCAAACTGAGGAAGGTCTCCCTTCCGGGCCTGAATGTAATTAATACCGCAATCGTATTTTTAAACATTGAATGAATGCTTTGGTACATTTAAACTCAATAGCTTCACGGTTTGGCTCATGTTTGTGTTGACGCAGTTGCTTTAAATATGAGCTGTGTGATTTGCCCTGCCTCACACTGCCAGTTAACATCAGGGTGAACAGTGGTGCCCTATTAAGAGAATTATTTAACGTTTGCCCTCTTGAAGGACTGAGAAGAGCAGTGGAGTCTGATCCTGTATCCACACCCAGCTATCAAAGGTAGATTAAAGCTTCTCCATATTTTTACGGTGTTCGTGCTGAATCGGTTAACACAAATGCTTGTTTTGTTTATAGGGAAAGACAACATGAAGCCTGCAGAGAAAATCTTGAGGATATCTTGTGTCCTTTCTTTTTTAATTGGTAAGACGTTTACGCTATTTTTTGATGCCTTAGTGCCTTAGTGATAGTTACATGACAGCAGTGTTGCTTACTGGGTTATGAGTTTGATTTCAGTCAATTAAATTTAGAAATGATGAGAAAATGATGAATGGATGTGTACCTCCTTTGCTGGTCTCATAGAGGGGTCGGATGTTGTGAATGCGGCTTGTGTCTCACGCCGATGCCTGGCGAATGATCTAATCGCAAAGGGGCTTTACAGCCCTCCACAGCCGCCTGGATGTGCCATCTTGGTGAACCTTACCTCCATCCAGTATGAGACACTGTCTGTGGTACGTTTCCCTGTCCTAAGCAGTGTTGTGTCAATTTCCTTCCAAGCATACTTGAAGTTAAAGGATGTAAAAATACAGACCAAACGAATAGCTGTTTTTTTTCTTAGGATACAAAAACCCTGCGCTTTACTAGCCGAATCAGGATCGACATGGTGAGTTCCACACCTAATGTGAGCATAGAGGATATGAGAATGAATTCAGGATTACTATATATGCAGAAATGTTGTTTTTCTTTAACAGGAATGGAGAGACCCTGACCTCACATGGTCAGATCAGCAGTACAATTTTACAGAGCTTATGCTGCCGTATGACAAAATCTGGACTCCTGATGTAACTGTGGACAATGCGTGAGTGAACCCTTTAATGCAGAGCATCTATTTATGCTCTTGTACTCTTTACCTTTAATGGTGCAATTTCTCTGTACTGTTGTCAATTGTTAGTGTGTACTGACCTCCATAGCCTACAATTTTTAAGCTCACTTCACCCAGACTCTTCACCTTTTGTATCTGTTATTATAATTAAACAAATCTACAATAAACCCTTAGAGATTTGAATTTAATTCTAATTGTGATGCTTTTGTAATTAAAGTTTTGTGGATGCTCATTTTGAGACAAAAATGCTTCCCCCTGCTCCCTTAATTCATGCCGATATGAGGTGTGTGTTTGGCCTGAAAAAAACAGGTAAAAACTAAAAAATAAAATGAATGGGACTTAATTTGTCTTCCATGTTTTCATGAAGTTGAATTCCGTTATTAATATAGTGTGTAAAAGTGTAAAGTGACAATTTGTCATTTGTGAACACACCACAGCACAGTGTGAACAGATTTATACATGTTATCTCAATATTTGTACTCATATTTTTGGTGTTAATGTTTGTGTATTAATGACCACCATTATAACTGTCCATCAGTGGATGGTGGCAGGGCAGGGAGTGGTGGAGAACTTCATAATAGCTTCAGCTGAGCACTGTACAGTGAGACCAAACGTATAATACGTTTTTAAGCTAATTGTGATTTAAGGCCAGATTCCCTCACAGTCATGAGCGTGCACCAGCCAAGCACGTCAGTACACAGCAATGCTTAAAATTAATGTATTAGTATTTGATTGTAAGTCAAAGGGGTGGTGGTGGGATAGTGGGTAGGATATTTACTTCTGGACCAAGAGGTCATGGGTTCAAACCCTACATTCACCATTCCACCATTGGGTTAGTGAGCAAGACCCTTAACCCTTAAGTTGCTCCAGTGAGACTGCCCCCTGTAGTCAGGGAATGGAAGTAGTTTTGGATGTTAAAAAAGCCTCTGCTAAATGCTGTAAATATTATTCATTTGCCCTGGTTCTGATCAGTCTCTGATCTCTCCTTTGGTTCTAGAGTGGACACAGTTGTAAAGCCAGTCTCTACTGATATATTGGTGAAACAGGATGGCACTGTTGGGCATTCCATCCAGCTTTACACTACGGTGGTGTGTGGAATCAACCTTTTCAACTATCCTTTTGTACAGGCTCCATGCCCTGTGGCCCTGAACGGATGGAGCGAAAGCTGTAGGTTGACTGGAAATATGACCCAATCACATCACTTTCTTGTTTTCTAAACTGAAATATACAAATGAGCACTTTTTATGTCGTTTCAGCTTGTGGTCTCCGTTTTCAGTACGGGGTAGTTTCTGTAGTGGGATCGAGTCGAGGGGAATGGCAAACCATATCAGTGGAGCTCAATCAGAATAGCAACGGCCTGGATCGCAACTATCTCTATGTAATTCATCTACGTTTTTCCAGGAACTAATAAAATTAGGTCATGCCTGTTAGTATGCCTGTTCACAGTTGTGTCTACAACAGCACCAAAATGGGGACCAATACTCAGTCAAGCAGTTTTTAAAGAAACTGATCAGTACTGCTACAGGCCATTATTTCTCAAAAATGCCTTTTTACTGGTTGGCCTCAAATGACCCTCACAAAACCAGCTTCTGACGATTAATCTGTTCTCTGTAACCCGTCAGGTCATAATGTCCACCAACCCCTTCAGCACAATCGTGACACTAATCCTACCCAGTACACTGATCATGCTGGCAGACTTGGTGAGTTTTGCTCTGCCACTGGAGGCAGGGAAGCGCAGCTCCTTCAAAATCACGCTGGTGCTCAGCTTCACCATGTCTCTCCTCATCCTCACTGACAGCCTGCCCGACACTGGCACCTGCAGCCCTCTGATCCGTGAGTGAAAACAAAGCAGTGATGAGGACACATGTGAAGGTTTTGGGGGGTAATAAAAGCAATGGTCATGGGAAATATGCTAATGTAAAACTTTTAACCAATTCCCCAAGTGAAGCAGAAGGCAACAGAGCACCCAATGGGCAGTGTGTACCTCATTGGTGAAACTAGTAGTCCTGGGATCTGAACAAAAAGGGGCAATAAAAGCAATAGAATCATGAGAAATGTGCTGTTTATTAAACAACATAACTAGTGGCACCTCTCATTTGTATTTGTCAGGTTATCACTTTTGTTTCTGCTTGGTTGTCCTGGTTTTGAGTTTGTTGGTGTCCATGATCCTCACGCGACTCGCTGCAGATGGCAGTCTTTTATCCTGCACGCGAAGAAAACCTGACAAACCCAGTGGCAAGAGTGATGAAAAACAAGGTGAGTTACAAATACTGCTATAATCAACCAGTAAAAAGGTAAAGCAGATATAGCAATGTACAAAGACACAGACTAGGAATATTCATACAGGAATACACACACACAAACCAACACAAAAACACACACACACAGGAACGCATACACAAAAAACACACACATACAGACACACATACAAACTCTCTCACACACAGAAATGTGCATACATAGAAATGCACACACACAGAAATACACAAACAGAAATACACACAATTACACACACGTTTTATGATGGTTCTGCAATCCATGGTCCGGACTCGGAGGGTAAAGACCTTTGATTTAAGAGTTTTAATTGAGATTTACAAATATTTTAACAGCAGCTGTGTGACTGTGTTAAAGGGAGCACCTTATTCGTTTAAAGTGTTTGCAAACCAAATGTTCTTGCACTGTTGCTCACATAGTAGTTACTTAAAAATAAAAGCGTGCATAAGCTACTTTTGAAATAATCATTGTTGCACATGACAATATAACTAATTGCAGAAAATTGTTATTAATTGTGATAATTGTGATATACATATATACATATACATGCATATACATACACACACACACTATATACCTACACATGATTCTCTCTTATAAACCTGTACATGGTGTTTTAACAGGTCTTTTAAACCATTCCATTCCATTATAAGCATCACTCTTAATATTTATATCCTCTACTATCATACAAATGAGAACTTCTAATATGAAATGTGTATCATCTCTTTTTAAAGACATTGTAATCTATCTGTTGATGTTTTTTTGTTTGTTTTTTTAATTAGCAGTTACATTTTTATAATAAAAAGGTGACACTTAATAATAATTGTCAAACTTAGCTTACACTGGTGGACATGGTCCATAAAACCAAAGCAACTCTGTTCACTTTGTGTCATTTTTCAACAGATATAAACTTGAATGGTGTGGTTACTGTCACTGCTGGGGTATCCACTGAAGAGTCCTCCATCCATAAAATTGTGGGGTTCTTGGAGAACATGGAGGCATCCAATAAGGAGACAAAGAAAAGGCTTTTCTTTGCAAACCGCTTGGACAAAATCTGCTTTTGGCTTTACTTTTGCATCGATGTGATTTATGTCACATGTTTAATCGGCATCACCAGAGCAGAATTCTGCAAGATTAATAATATGGATTTCTGGATGTAATGATCAATGTTGAATAACTCAATCAATGTTTCACTCTTAATCCTGTTTTATGTTTTCTCATGCCTGTTTGCGGTAAATTTAGGGGCCATTCACGTTTACAGTTTTTTTAGCAAATAGGAAAAGTAGATCTATCCACTAATTATTGTGTACCTTCTTCTGTGTGTTATTATGTTAGTCATTAAATATTTATGTATGTTCAACTTATTTCCTGAGTTATCCATCAATTATTAATGCATGTGCATCTTATTTCCCAAGAATTAATTCACTTATCAGGTGAATGCAAGTGACACCTGAATTCAGATTTCTGATTATCATGCAGTTCTTTCAGTTTTTTATGGTATCCCTTGTAATGAAATTTAAATGTGATCTCTTAATACAAATAAGATTTACATGATTTTTATTAAATAAAGGACATGAATTTGGAACCAATCTTGCCACTCTTGCTTCAAATAATCCCAACTCTATTAATTAGTTAACTTGTTGGTTTAATCATTTATGAACTTTTGAACAATGGAACACTTTTTAATAAACATTTACGCTGAGAAATATTGTTAAAAACATTTTATATTTTATTTATTACATTGCTATAATTAGACAGATGCTTTTATCCCAAGTGATTTACAACATGAGGAGAGTAGTGCAAGAAGTTTCATTAGGAGAAGAGACAGCAGAGGTTTTGGGAGATTGTTGAAGAAAGAGAGGGCTGCCTTGGCTGCCTTGGAAGCCCTTTCCAACATTGGGGAAACTTCAACAGAATTAATTATATTCTTTTTCTCTCCAAGGAGAGCCACTGCAACCCTCCCATCTAAGGACAATTGGTGTTGTGGTCAGAGATAGTTCTTCTTGTTGTTATGGACTGGAGTCTACTGAATCTAAGGGTGTTTTTCTTCATGTCTGTAGCCTTTGGCTCACTAGGGGCTTGTACCTGGACTCTGGAAATCTGTTTTGTGACAATATTAATTATAAATAGCTCTATATCCATAAAACTGAATTGAATTAAATCATGTGGTGCACATAGTACACTAATGCACATCATAGCAACATAATGCAAAAACACATAAGAACAACAACAAAAATTGCAACAGGATTTCCAGGTGGAGCACTTTATGCTGGAGAATCTGTGGCTAAAACTATTTCTCAGTTCATCCACCATATTGTGTGTGTGTGTGTGTGTGTGTGTGTGTGTGTGTGTGAGGGGGAGGGGTGGTTTCAGACTGATGTCTAGACAGTGTTCTGCCACAGTTTCCACGTTGTCCAGTTCTACACCCACCACTGAGCCAGCATTCTTGATAAATTTGTTGAGTCTCTGAACACCAGAGCATAGAAAATAATGCTGGCCACTACAAACTCATTGAACATGCACAACATGGTGCTGCATGTTTAGAGTCAGAATTGTTCACAGTGGTGTTGACTAAAACCAAACAACTGAAAAATTAAAAGCCTCTAAAATCTACCTAATTTAAAGATGTTACATGACATGGTTTCGAATTGGTCCCTTATCTGAATTCAGGTTTTAGTCTGTGCTGTAGACGTCGTGACCTCGGGTGCATACAGCACCGTCAACTATTGAATTACAACATTGATTTATTTAATCACTTGAATTGCCTTTTAAATTATGTGTGCTCAATAAAAGCCCGGACCCACGGGTGACCATGCTCTAGTTAAACACATGACAATGCCATTATTAGTTGAAACCAACACCAACAGAACAAACAGACTGAACAAACATCCCCACCCCAGTGTAATAACTTGCTTCATATCTGTAGTATTGTTCTCCTTCATTAGCTCAAGATCAACAGCACAGACCGCTGAGAGTGCTGAGTGATTAGTTATAAGATTAGCCCCTTTTGTTTGGTTTGCTGTCCTACTGAGCATCATCCACTTTGACCCAAGGGACCTGAATGGATCGATGGTAACTGGGCATAACGGAGCATTACAATAGGCTTATGTGCTGAAAAAACAAACAAGATCATCAGAGACATCACATAATCCTGTTAATGCTTGGTCATGTGTCCTGCAGCTGTACATTTCTTCTACGTCATTCATCACACACAGGCAGGAGTCATCAGTTGCACTTTTTAAACTGCCATCTTTCCTAGACTTTCTGAGAAGAGCCACAGTACAGCTAAAGCCAGACGAACACCCTCCATTTGGTTTGGTATTGATTTAAAGGTAGGTTGAATATTGTTACTCTCATTACAAAGCTTTTAAAGTATATTCATGTAACTTTGTTTTGTATGACAGCATGTTTTGTATTTGTAATCACAAATTACATGTAGTAATGTGAAACATATTTATTATACTGGTAAATACCTTTTAGAGGTGAACATGGTGCCCACTGAGAAGATCATCAAGTCATTTCTGGTTCTCTTTGCCTTCACAGGTGAGCAGCCAGTTTCGCTTGTCACAAGAAAATGAACAGTTTTAAACTCTTCTTGTTTATTCATCCACTATGATGTTAGGAGTTGTCTGTGAGATTTTGCAGCAGAGGATAAAAAAAACACTGTTTAATAGGAATTGCATTTTTGATACACAGCGTTGGTCAGCTGCACAACAGCTTGTGTTTCTCGCCGATGTCTGGCTAATGAAATAATTGGAAAGGAACTGAAGAGCGCTCCACAGCCTCCAACATGTTCCGTTAATGTGAACCTCACAGACATCCTGTTCCAGACTCTGTCAGTCGTATGTTTTCTGCATGTTCACTTCAATTATTCTACAAATTATTTCAAATAATAAAAATCTATTATTCTGAGCATAAATGCGGTTTATCGGCCAAAACAGTAGTCTGAAGTGTGTTGATTTTGCACTGCAGCTACTAGGCTAATGTAGATATAAAGTAATGGAAGTTTATGCCTCACCAGTAAATAGTGTGGAGATGAAAAAATATAAATAAATAAAAAATACATAATAATAATAACCTCATGTTAAGGTGTAAGGTCATCTCTAAATCACTAGCTCTTGAGGTTATAGACACTGGGTGATGTTTTATTGGACAAGAATGCTACATTGTGGGTTGAGGTGTGAGGATTTACATGTGTAGCCTGCATGAATCATCTTTAGTCCCCAGTAGTCAGTCATATGCTTCTATTACCTCTATTAAAAACACAATGTACTTAAAATGTGCTCATCCCTACCTTAAATTACCGCTGAAAATACACAGAACCCCTTCATTTGAATTAAGTGATAATTTATTAAACCAATTCCTTAGTTTGACCTTTAAATGAGATTTAATGTATGACTGTGAAACCCCTTAATCTTAAATTTAAGGCATTTATTCAGGAGGTTCTATTATTTAAGGGACAAAATTGGGGTAGATTTCAGTAGTTTTACCCCTAAATCAGCCATAATCTGTGCATTTTATTCCTTCATTTCTTATGTGGGAAAATATGGTCAAAACTAAGATAATTTTATATTGGTAATTGGTCAAATTAAGGCGTTTGTTTTCATTATGTACTGGCTACCCATTTTAGCCTTGTAGGTCAAATTTGCATTTAGCCTGGCTACTAAAATTTGTGGTTGGGGAAATTGTGTACATTTAATTATTGGCCAAACCGTTGTTTTGATGATTTAAAGACAGAAATGACAAGCTTGATCAGTCTGTAAATTATTATCTTTCTCTCACCTTTTCAAGGATACAAAGACTCTGCGGTTCACAAGTCTCTTAAAAATCATCATGGTAAATTAATTATCAGATTATTTATGTTTGGAAAAAAGTAAAGCAATCCACCATGAATTAACATTTACATGACTAGCTGAACTGCTATTTTAACAGGAATGGAAAGATCCAGACCTTGCATGGACAAATGCACAGTACCGGTTTACAGAGCTTATGCTCCCAGCTGATAAGATCTGGACCCCCAGCCTGACTGTCAACAATGCGTGAGTTAGCCCCTCTTCCTCCTGGCAGGACTTATGATTAGGTATAGATTACACTGGAAGTACAAGAAGCCTGGATCTTGACATCAAACTATAATCTGCTGTATGACGTAGTGCTTTGAAGGATACACACTCAACATTTTGTCATTGCCAGTGTTATTATCTGTTTTTTTCAATGTTCTTACAATGGAACAGGTCCTAGTATTTTAACCCTGGTTTCTTCCATTTTGCTCTTAGAGTTTACAAAGATGTGAAGCCCGTTTCTAGTGATATACTTGTGAGAAGTGATGGCACTGTGAAATATGCCATTGCTATGTATGTAACTGTGGTGTGTGGAATCAACCTCTTCACTTACCCCTTCGTTTCTGATGCATGCCCTGTGGCCCTCAATGGATGGAATGAAAGCTGTAAGTAACTCAGCATGTTTTCTTCATTATATTACATGATATTTACTTGACAGACGCTGTTCTCCAATGTGGAGACTGGGGAAACACTCAACGTTCAGGACAGTGTGAGAACCAGAAGTAAGTTCCAAGTGACAAGATCTGTATGTAGGAAGTAGTGCTTCAAATTTTAACCTGTTCCTAAACATGTAATGCAGCCCAGCCAAGAAGAATCAAGTGTTATTCTGTTGATTTTTCAAACTAAGTAACACAGTTAAAACAGTTTATTGATTACATTTTTTTATGCAATGTTGATAAACCTGGGGAACATCACTAAACCCTGTGTGCAGCCCTACTCCAGGAATTAATTAAAAACAATCTGAAAGTGATGGATCAGGTTCTGGGCAATGTAGGGAACTTTCAGAGGCAATTAACTCTTTAGATTATGGCCATCATTTCACATCAAACCACATTTGTTTCATTTGTAATAATTTCGTTATGTAGAGATGTTTTTGTATTAGTATACAACTTCTCTTGGCCATTCATTGTTCTTAAGTGTTAGGACATAACACTTGATAAATAATTGATAAAACATTCCACTTTGATATCAGGATTGAAACTGGCTCAAGGAAACCTAAAAATTCAGTCCTCAGCAACTCCAGAAGGTTTTTTAAATTAAATAATTTAGTTGTTTCTCTGAGATATGGGGTGTGTTGTTTAATGTAGTTCAGTGGTTACCATCCCTGGAATTGGTGTTTCAACTCAGGAGTGAACAACCAGCTAAGTAGCATGTTTGAGTTGAATTGAGGCTGTTAGGGAAACGATTTCTTAAAAATGTTTAAAAACTAATTTATCTTTGTTATAGTGTTACAAGAGTTATTGATCACCAAAAGTTCTGCATAATTCAATAACTTAATAATAAGTCCTTTAAAGTGATTTGACATTGTGAAGAAGCATACAAAGAGTCAGATTTCTTTACAATAAGGGTGATAAAAACCAAGGGTGGTACTGTCCACAATGGAAACAGACAAGGAGTGATATACATGTCTTCTGAATGCAGTGTGCAAATATTAAAATGAGCGTAGGTACATTTACTATTTATTTTGCAACAGTAATGTATTAATTAGGGATGCACCAGAAGGCCGAAAACCGAAACTAAAAAACGAAATAAGTTATTATTATTATTAAATAATAATAAGATATTTATTAAGCATTCAGACAATGCACAATATCAAATAACATTTGAAATAAAATATTTTCCTTGGCCCCACTCATGAATAGCTTAAACCCCATCCACCAAGTCGGATACGAAACCGCGATTTCCTGTAAGAAAAGGCTTTATTTTATATGATATTTTCTGGGAGACAAACTGCTTTCTTAGAAATAAAGAAATGCACAGCCACAGAAGACATCTTGACTAATCTGCGTCATGACTGCGTCATCACAGTTTCGTTCCGATGTGAAAAAAATCGTCTGAAACCGAAAGTGCATTTGTAGCCATTTGTAGCCGAATTTTCGGTGCATCCCTATTATTAATCTAAATTATGTTGACCTTTACTAACATACTTGTGCTCAGCATGTGGGCTGAATCTCCAGTATGGGTCAATCTTAAACATGGGAGGAGATCGAGGTGAATGGAAAACGTTATCTGTGGATCTCCATGGGAAAGAACATAACTACCTTCTGGTAAACAAACTGTTTTAACTTACTTAAGAGACAATCTTTTCAATGCATCTAAGATTAAACTTCGGAAAAATAAGAGCCCACTGTAAAATGTTTGCTGATCTAAAACTAAATTGCAGTGGTACCTTATTTTTTCTAGAGCCTTACTTAAGGAATTTAAAATGACAAGTTTGACAAAAAAAAATCAAAAGATCACAAATTTCCCCTTTTCCTGGCAGTAGTCACACATGATTTGAATTTCTCATTCAAGTTTTGCTTCTCTGCTTAAGAACTGGGTCTAAGTGGCAAATACTGTTGACAATCACTACGTTATATTTCAGAGTTTAAAAAAGCAAAACAATTTATGTATATGAACTGAATTCATGTATTTAAAGAAACTAAAACTTTTGTAAATGCATGTCCTACTAACTTGATGGAATTTGAAGCTTGACCTCGGACAAAATGTGAACTTCTCCACAGGTTAGTCTGTACCTCAATCCCTTCAACACACTGGTGTCACTGGTCCTGCCCAGTTCACTCATCATGATAGTGGACCTGGTTAGTTATGCTCTTCCACTGGATGGTGGAGAACGCAACCCTTTCAAGATAAAGCTGGTGTTCAGCTTCACCATGCTACTTCTAATGCTCTGCAAGCACTTGCCTGACTCTGGCGTCTGCAGCCCTATGCTCTGTGAGTAGAATTCATAAATTTGTCTGATTCTATATAGAGATGTCTCAGTATACTTCAACATATTTTTCAATACAACAAAAGCAAGGAGAACCCAAAAATGTACAGTTAAATGTTAACAGTGTTTCCACTTAATTTGATGATTCAACCTGATAAAAGTACAATATTTAAGAATTTAGAAAGGCACAGTACAGCATAATTTGTCTAGGGCAACACACTACACACGCCTTAATTTGAAAGCCTTTCATATCCACCCTCTAAAGTTTTTGATGAATCCACTATGAAACCAAAGCCTTTAATTTTACCCCTTAAAATGACCTTCATTTTTACCTTAATTTCTCTTACAGGAAATTTTACACTAATTTCCCATACACGGACAAAGTGCACTGATTGTGGCTGATTAAGGGGTTTCACAATCATGCCTAAAATCAGTCACTTAATTAACTGAATTAAAGTTGGGTTCAAGATGCTCTGGACTCCTGGGTCCACCATCATATTTGTTTGTCAATAAAGGATCATAGTTGCCGCTTGTGAATCTGGTTGGACATATTGTCTCAAATGATTGCAACTGGCTGGTTGATGTTGATGTTGAGATTGATTGCTTTAAGAACGCCACCATTTGGTCTTCTCATCGTTGGTGGTTCTCACTTGTACACATTGGCCAAGGTTGAGCCTAAAGTCCATGGCGAGTAGCTGATGTTTGGTCACCAAATGCAATTGCCTTCGGGATGAGCCAATAATTGATCTTCTTAAAGAATATATTGGTTAGAGCGAGATCATGTGACTCAGCGCAGTCTAAAACAAGCCCTCTGTCCTCGTTGCGGCGCGAGTCCTTAGCCACCATGAAATGTGTTTACATCCATTTTCTGTGAATCAATTGAAAATGGGTTTATAGGAGCAGTAGAGACCCAAATGTAAATACAAAAGTATGTTCTTCATAACATATCCCCTTTAATTACATTGTGTTTTGTAGTATTCTGATGCTTCTTTTGCAATATCATGGACACAAAAAAGCAGAACCCTGCCGACCCTGAGTGCAGGACAAAGGGGTAGAAAATGGATGGAGGCATGGATGGATGGATGGATGGATGGACACAAAACAAGTAAAACTTTAGTAAATGTCATAATGTTTTTAACAAAACTGTCTTCATTAGATTATCATTTCTGCTACTGCCTGATTATGCTGGTGTCGAGTATGCTGAACTCCATGGCATTGACTCGTCTAGCTAAAAACGGTAGCGTCTGGCCAGGGCGACCTCGGTGGCTGTGCAGATCCAAAGCTCAGCAGAACGGCATGAGTCTGAAGACAGGTAAAAAAAACATCAATTATATGTTCATAATTTTATAGGAGCACTAAAACCAAGTTTTTATTGCAACTCATTTTCATTGTAACTCTTTTTGTTTTCAGCCTTTATGTAAAAAAGTAACTATTATTGGGACCATATTAAAAAAGCACCATAGAAAATCTTAGGGCTACTGCTAACCTTTGCTTCAACATTACATTTTATGTGACAATATAATTTAGGGCCCCTCGTGGTGCAATGGGTATGTTGCCTCGCACCTCCAGGGTGGTGGGTTTGAATCTGAGTCCTGGTCTTATGTGTGTGTCCGGGTACCCTCAACGCTATTTAAGGATTACAGAACATTAATGAAATGCAACTAGAAGCTTTTGCAGCTCTTGTCTCAAGCATGTCAAAAAAGGTTCTCTTTAGAAGCCACTTTGAGTGAAGAGTAAACAAGATCTAAAAAACGATTTAGAACTTGTACTAATCAATGCAGATATAATATTATATGAAAATCAAATGTATCATCTAATGTTTTTGGCAGAAATTAGTCTCAGTGATGGCATAACAACTTCTGAAAAGAAGACCTCTATCCAGAACATTTCGTGTTTCCTGGAGAATATGGACCATGAAGCCCAGGAGAAAATGAGGAGATACAGCTACGCAAACTCTTTGGACAAAAAATGTTTCTGGATATATTTATGTCTGGACATCACCTACGGTGCAGTTATAATTGGAATTGGCCAAAAACAATTTTGTAATATTAATAACCTGCAATTTTAAAACGACAATATCAGACTATTTGTCATTTTCTGTTACCTGTTATAAATACACACGTATACATTCACAATTAATTCATTTATTAATTAATCAGTGTTATTCTGTTCTACGTAGATTTGTGGTTTTTAAGGGAATGGATGCATAATAAGCTCTATGAAATGAAAGAGAGGCATGTAGATAAGGGTACTAAAGAGATTGAGGAGGGATGGTATTCATACTTCATACTGTCTTACAAAATTGTAAGGCTCCTCTATACATTTTAGCCAGGTATCAGTGTCCCTTATCGAAAAAATGCAGTTCTTGTAGAGAAAAAAAAATCCCCAAGTGTAGGCGAATATTTTTTCCAGATAATTTCTGGAACACACCCAAAAATCTCTGGGAAACTTTAGCCGTGAGGCTTTTATTTAAAACCATTATCGTCTTGTTTGAAATATACAACAAAACCACACAAACATGGGGCAGACAAGCTCACCAGTTCTATTTGAAAGACTAATTAAGCACCATAAACAAATATAGAGACTTCTGCAATTAACAGGCATGTTATCACATGTTATATTTCTTACAGTCTTTAGCACAGATTACACAGAATTACACAGAAGCTGATATAAAAAACATAGTAATAATAATAATAATAATAATAATAATAATAATAATAATAATAATAATAATAATAATAATTGGACTTCCAGTTGATAAAATCAATGTTAAAAAATGTAGATTACATTTTTAAGCTAGCAGAATACAGAGGGTATAGTAGCTAGATTAGTCTGTGATATTTATTTATGTAGTGAGAGAGTAAGAGGCTTTATACTGTCAGGTTAGGGATATTATTGTGCAGAAGGACATGTGCATACTAGACAATCAAAGTTCTTATTTTACTTTTTAATTATTAACAGCCGTTTGTGAAATTAACATGTTTAAAATATGAAAGATACATTACTCTTCAGTGTTTCTTTATGTTTATGATTTATATGACTCATAATAATGAGTGTACTGTAGACTATTTAACACATCAAGTCAATTTCTCAGCAAGTAAAATTTTGTGAACTTAGAATTAGAATTCAATTCTGTTTCCTGATATTTCAGTTCAATTCCAATTCCACACCCCTTCAGCTACATACAGTTCTAATTCCAGGAACGGAATTGGAATTTTCCATACATTCTCAATTCCATCTGTGAATGGCCCCGACCCTGCTGTACAGGCAGCAAAAGTAAAAGCAACAGACCAAGTTACGTGGAATTCTGTTTCTAGATAACAAACATACACATATGTTCAAAAAAGTCATACAGATACCTGGGAGAAACAAATGATACAAACCATCAGGTAGGCATTTGAGGCTCCTGACCAATTTCACAATAAGGCATAAACCTGATGTGTCCTGATATAAAAGTGATTACAGAAAATAAACCCAAACCTCAGTACAGTGTACTGTTGTTTATATTCACACTTCCCCATTCATATTTAGTAATTAGTCATTTTTTTACATTCAAAAATACCATTCTTATATCTAAGACCTTGTGTGTAACATCTGACTCCTGGTTAGGGTTGTGAGATGAGTTTTTTGCATTGTCTCTGTTTCTACCAAAAGCTCTGGTTCAGTTTAGCTCAGTTAAATTCAGTTTTACTTATATATAGTGCTTTTTACAACACGAAGCATCTTTACAGGGTCCAGGTCCGAGCCCCTAGTGAGTCAAAGGTGAGCAGGGAAAGGAAAACTCCCTAAAGCTGGAGCAAAAAACCTCAGGAGAAACTGAGGCTCAAAAGATAAAACCATGCTCCACTTGTCAACTGGAATAGAAAGAGGGTCCTTACGGAGATAACTAACAGATTGGCCATCTACGGATAACAGGGATGGTACAGATAATAGTCAGTTGATTTTGTTGGAAGAGTAGCTGAGAATCTCTAGTCCCAGGTTTCTCAACCACTGGGCCAGGGACCATTAATGGGCCGCGAAGGTTTTTGATTGGGCCTTGTATCTAAAATTGAGACAGGCCATTGGTCATGTTGCCAAGTGAGCCTTGGCAACATGCTGTGATAGATAGGTGGGCCTTAATGTTGAAAAGTTTGAGAACCATTGTTCTAGTCCATAAGAACAGAAATTGTGCAGAGCATTGCTGTAAAGTACTGTAAAATACTGTTATTTACAATTACTGAAATTTACAAATAAAAGCAAAAAACACCTGAATTGATTGAATTATTACCATAAATAATGACTAGACAACATGCTTGAAATATTTTATTACAGAGACCAGTCAAATGAATTAGTCTCATATTTTTTCAAACACCTTTCAGCAAATTATTTGGAATTATTGGGAACCCTCTTAAAACCCTGTTTCACCCACAGTCAAAAAGCAATCATTGGTGGAATTACATCCCATAAACAATGACATATTTTGAAAATATATTAATATACATTTAGGTATATATAATTTGCTAAGAGAAAATAAAATGAAAAGAAGGTAGGTTTGAGCATCCCTCTGAATGTCAACAAAAGAAAATAAGTTAGAACTTTAGCAGCACCAGCACGGTCAGTCATTTGTAGGCACATTAGGGCCCTTGTGGTTTGTTCATTGCCTGTGAGAAAACCCCAAAAAATTGTAAATGGCATGTCCAATCGTTTGTGATGCTTAAATTATATGAAATGGACAGTTTACCTGCTTAAAGAGCTGAAGGCCAAGATAGTTGGTTGCCATACTCCTTAGATTAGCTCCCGCTCCAACTTTACATCGAATATACCCGTAAAGGTTGGCCCACTGTAATACAACTCCCATAATCACCACTGCCTGCACAAACATACACAACAAAGCAGAAGGGGCTGACTGGTACATTGTTTGGTCTGAACACTAGCAAATACAGAGACACATTATGACTATACGGGGTGGGGGCTTTTGTTTTTTCACAGACAAAATTACTATTGCAGCAAGATGAAAACTAAACACTATATCACAAATCCCATTCATCACATAGAGAAAAAAACATGCTGCTGAATATCAGTTTTCACAGACATTCAATTTCAAATATTCAATGAGCCAAAACAAATAATTTACATATCTCCATCAGAAAGGCACAGCATCCAAAACATTTTTTAATGGATGAAGAATCAATTAAATGCAGGTTTTATATAGTTTTGTTTTAGGACTGAGAATGTGGTGCTCGATTTTATTTATCAACTGTGCAATTGCTCCCAACTACTGAGGCCACTCCAATGTGTACCTGTAGAATTACCCACCATGTTCACATATCTATACAGCTATACAGTTGTAAACTAAATTATTCACACCCCTGGCAAATTTTGATGTAGTTACTTTTATTCCACAAGCAATTTTCTTCTTGATTAGAAATGACACAGGCGTCTCCCAGAAGATAATAAAATGATGTACAAGAGACATCAATGTGGAGAAAAATATTTCTCAATTTTTATTTACATTTGAACAAAAAGTGGCAGATTGGTTCTGAGAACCGAACTAGGCAAGAAAAAAAAATTATAGATGTATTGGTACTGTGTCTTGGAATGGTGAAATACTCCTGTGGTCAGAGGTGGGAGGATTGAAAGTGTATAACTGTATTACTGTATTTACCCTGCTTATATAAAAGAAAATGAGAGCGCATACAAAAGAAAACATCCATGCATGAATTACAGTACAGTCTATTTTACATTCTAGCACTTCAGGAGACAGCAGTTAATTGTAAAATGTACAGTACGG
Source organism: Rhabdalestes septentrionalis (assembly GCA_037832545.1). Lineage (NCBI taxonomy): Eukaryota > Metazoa > Chordata > Actinopteri > Characiformes > Alestidae > Rhabdalestes > Rhabdalestes septentrionalis. The sequence goes on along the minus strand of JBBMFX010208139.1, from coordinate 1,477 downwards.
AAACGGGTTTATCGTCACATTTCCTTTCAGGGTAATGTATTAAGGTGAGTTAAAAATTAAATTAAAGTGTTTTGGGAGCATACTTGTGGGCATATTTGGGGTTAACATGATAAAAATAGACATTTTAGTCATTTTTTAACCACATGACAACAATGTGTTTTTTCCACTATACGTGAGTGCTCTTGGACTGTTTATGTTATGCTGTGTAGTTTCATTCGATTGTTCTGTCCACTTTCTGCCATAACAATGAAAATGTGTCACTTGTGGGACTAATAATGGTTTATCTTATCTTACCTTAAAATTTCAGCACTCTGAAGAACTTACTCCTTAGGCTCTCAAACAGTGAACAGATTTCACATGCTAATATGTTTAAGGAAATTCTAGAACATTCTGAGTCTGCATGCACAGGCTTAGTTGCTCATAACAGCCATGTGAAAAACATGTAAAAACTGATCAAGCATTTCTGTAACCGGAATGATTTGAGACTCACCAGCCACTTGATCTTGAAGGAAAAGAGAGTGGAAAACACAAAGAAAACCCACAGGATCGGACACACGATAAGGCCCAGCCAGAAAATCCGTGACTCTGAACTTGAGACAACCTTTCTGCTGGATTCCTAAAGATAAAAAATTACCCCAAAAGCATCTTTTCAACCCCAAACTATTTAAACAATTTAAATGTTGTTGTTAACTGCAGGGCTTACCTTTCTTAGTATTATTCAATAACGTTACCTTACCTTTCTAGACTCAAAAACCCAGTGGCTCTTCCCTTTCTCATCAACCTGATTCCACCACCTCAGTCCCACCAGGAGGCGGCCAGAGACATTCTGGTGAAGGACACATGTATTTGAATCGTGTGGGTACTGATCCTTATAATACTACTATATTTTACTTAGAAAGACATTTTGTTACAGAAAATGAAAAAATAAAGTCAATGCTAACAACATTGTGTGTGTGTAACTCAAACTCACTGAGAAACAGATCCCACATTATAAATGATCCTCATTTTTAAAATCTTTCAATAAAACTTTTCAATACTATGAAAACAAAATGTAATACTAACCTTCACTGTCCAAAAGTCACATGACAATAGGAGGATGATGGTGACCATACACGCAATGAAGCTGCTGCTGATCAGCTCACACAGCAGGTAGACCAGTACCGCACTAATGCGAAAGAAAAGGTGGAAGAAAGTGGCCAAAGGGTGTCTAAGAGAGAAAAAAAACAGTTTTAATTACATTTCTAATACAGCATGTCCAACATTTGATTACAGTCATTTTACACAATCCAACAGATATTTATGTCAAAAATATACCTCCATGAGTCTCACAAATGACACAAAGTAACATTTAAGCCACAGGTTTTGATATTAATGGCCTAAACAGACTTTCTACTTAATATTGATCCTTTCATCACAAGTCCAATTTAATTATATATATATATATATATACACACACACACACACAAGTACACATTGT
>JBBMFX010207078.1:0-20818 GCA_037832545.1 Rhabdalestes septentrionalis | reverse complement strand
ACACACACACACACACACACACACACACACACACACACACACACACACACACACACACACACACACACACATTCAAGCTTAAACACAGGAGCAGCTGCCATTGTCTTGAGAATGGCCCCCAGAATTCACATAAGTGGCTTCTTATCTTTTTGCAAGGGCCGCTCTCTCTCAGCAGCAGCTGTAACTCCCCAGCATGGCTGCCGTTCTGCCAATGACTCACATGACTACTCAGTATAGACAGCATCATAACATCAGTGTCATTATCTAATTGAAAATCCAATGTGCTCAAATCCAGAGCAAAAACAAGGAGAATGACCAACAAATTCACTTGTTAAAGGAATATCACACCCTCAAACAGTTTTCACTATTATCATAAAGGGATCTGTTAACTGAGAAAAGATTTGTGACCTAATTTAAAGCAGCTTGTTTTGAAGATTAAGGTCCATTGGTCATGAAATGTTTACACGACATAAAGGGCAGCTAGCATTATCAAATCATATGAAGTTAAAGAGTTACAAAATGTTTATAACATGGAGAACATATTAGTAATTTAGTAACTCATCCCTGCTTTTTTCATTTACAGTGTAGGCAGGCGATTAATACTACATGAATATAATTTTGGGCAAGCAAAATTTGATTTCATAGAAATAGAAAATACATTTTTATATCCTGAATATATTAATATGTATCTCATAAATAAACAAAAACACACCAACATTGCATTAGAAGTGGGCAATCCTGCATTACCCACCAATTTTCAAAAATATCTGTGTTATTAAGAGTGTTTTGATGTGGCATTGTTAACTGTACAGCAACATATTGGATTTCTTTAAAGCGGTGGTGACAGGAGCCAGGGGTCACAATGTCCACATCACAAATACAGGTATTTACTTAGTATCTAAAAGAGAACCATGAAACATAATAATGTGTTTGTAATAGGTGTAAAATAGCGGTAAATCTGAAAAAATACTTTGTATGAAGTCAACTTTGTTGTACATTACTCTGCATGTACCTCTTTGCATGTTCACAGTGTTTACTGTGCACACACGATTATGAGAAGACACTTTACATTACTTTACTTTAATTTAAACTCTGTGGGCCCAAATGTGGGCCCACACTGTAATAATTTACCATTTACATACTTTTTTGTAAAATTATTAGTAAAAAAAGAATAATAACTTTTTCCTTCTTTTTCTTTTGTTTCTTTTTGTTATGTTTAACATTACGGTAATATTTTAAGAGCAGTAATAATGACAACCCACTGTTAAAGAGATCAGTATCTCTGAACCCCTGAGGACGCCGCCAGATAAAGTCCTGTTCAGCGGTGCAGGTTTGTGTCCAGCCTGGTCCTATTCTCTTCGGGACAATGGATGTGTATCTGTCTCTCTTGTTGCTATGCAACTCACACAGCCTCTGTATGTTGCCCATGATAGTGTGGCAGAGGTGAGCTCTCAGCAGATGCAGGGGTGGGTCAAGTAGCCTAAACTCACTTAGGTAAAAGTGCTTGAAACAGTGATGAAATAATGACTCAGTAGTAAAGAGGTGAAAGCAGATTTCCACACAAGACTACCAATCATAGCTTTGCTGGACTGCTGTCAAGTGTATATTTTTGCCATGCAAATCTATTCGTTTTCTTTATTTATTTAACCGAACATCTGATGGATACTCAGAGGAACAGAAGATTTTGGAACCAACCACTTTTTGCTCAAATATATATGCTTTTTCTATTGTATTATTACTACTAAATATAATAACAACAATAAACATTATTGCTACTACTACTTCCACTGACAACAACAATAATACGCTAGTTCTGCAGACTCCGACCATAATTAGCATAATATTAGACTCTAAAATGATTTCTAGATGCAGGCACACATGAATGTCTGCTACAGTTACAAAGAGTCATCTTCAAAGTCGTGTAAATGCACCATTTCCAAATATGAGCAAAAAGCACTAATTCTGCAACTGTTAGCATGTAGGATAACAGTGCTTTCAAGCTAGCTGCATTACTTCTCTGAAAATTCTACATATTAATACATCAATATGTGGTTCGATTGAGATCCTGGTGCACATTGCAGTCATATACTAGCACTTGTCGACTTTATCCTCAACTGAAAATTTTAAATATTAGTTCATTCAGAAGGTTAAGTCAGACCTGGCCTGCACAAGCATACAATACTCATCTCTGTGTGACTGCACACACTATTAGGAGGAGTTCAGTTGTCTGTAAATCCAAGACATGATTCTAAGAATTTTTTTATGCGTTACTTAATCTTTTAGCCTTACATTTGAGTTATGAATATGTGGCGATGATAACATGGCATTTAATATGCTGTGAAGCACCACATAAATAAATACAATAACCCCCACTTATAGGTGGTTCATCAGTCATGGCTTCAGGCTCTTGGATATTTTTTCTGAGAAGCAAACTAATGACCATTCAAGGAAACCCATCATAGAAACTGCATCCAGGTCTCGTCCACCATGCCCTCTCATCCTTGTGCTGTTTTGTTTTTTATTCATGCTTGGATGTTAGCAAGGCAATCAGAGGCATCTGAACAGAATGAGCCCAGACATAAACAACCCAACACGAGGATGAGGGGGCATGGCAGACGAGGCCCAGACGTCACAGCTTTTATTGAGGCAATATATAACATTTCATCCTTTTTCATGTCTAATTATTAAGAAAACACTCCTTGTTCACTGAAGTGAAAGTGAAAGTGATCATTCTGTCATATGTGAACCCACCACAGCACACAGTGTTCACAGTGGGAAAATTCTTACATTTAACGCATTCACCAAGTAAAGCAGGCAGCCAGGAACACAGCGCCCGAGGAGTGTGTGGGGAGGTTGACTTGCTCAAGAGTAACTCAGAGGTGCTTAGCTTGAATTTAAAAGAATGCAAAATTTGTTCTGAACTTGCTATTAGAAATTCAAACTATTCAGGCAGATGTTTTACATGTTTGCAGTACATTTAAGCATGTTCGGTGACTCATGTTCTATAGGTCAGTTGCTTCCATCCCAAAAGAACAGGGCCTTCCACTGTGAAAATGCTTGACATTCTCAGTGTCTATTACAGCGCCCTAAATCCTAAAGAGTCTGACACTGTGAGAATATGGCATCTTCCTATGTGAAATCATATACCTCACGCTCACAGCAGAGAGATGACTGGCCAGCATCAATGTTTACTTATGCTTGTGGATTTCTGGGGTAAAGGACGCAAGTAAATGCCTTTATAGATGTAATTAGGGTGGAAAGACATTCATATAAAACATGGTTTAATTTCATTTGGTTATTTTATGGTTATCTAACCTTACAGACATCATCTAAGTGGAATTTGAAAGGATAACTGACTGAACAGATGTGTCTGTAGCAACACAACTCTGTATCTTTTGAGTATACTAATCAAAGGATAACAAGAAAAGACCTTAAGGGCAATTGTTCATCTCTGGTTAAATAATTATACATGACGAAACAGCACTATATTATATACCAGTGGTTTGCCTTCTGTGGGTTGCAGCCCCCCAGTGGGGGCATGGTTGTACTGCCAGGAGCTGTTGGTTTTAACTTCTGTGTAAATATCAAAACCTAATTACAATATACAGGGATTTAATCAAACATAGGATAAAACACAGCACATAAGGCTATGGTAATTATATTTTGAACATATAAATGCACCGTGGATATTAAACTTGTTTTCTCAAAATCTATTAGGCTCAACATGCTCAACAAAGCATGATCAGAATTATGGTCTATACTGAAAGACTCCGGAGGGAGAATGAGATTGCTGCGTTGTGGTTGTGAGGCCTAAATTAAAAGGCGGATGTTGTGTGATGTGGCACCTGGTGTTTCTGTTCATGACAGTAAATGGAACAGTAATACATTCAGGGTGAGCAGACTGTTTCTTTCTGGGGCCCCGTGTGGGTGCGAAAGCGTGATGCTTTAACACTTACGACATCATGGTGTTGCATTTCCAAAACATTTCAATGGTGGCAAAGTATTCCTTTTAAGTGCTGCTGCTGGAATCAGGTGTAATGGTTATATCTCAATATTTTGTCACTGTGACCTCCTGTGCTTCAAAGAACATCCACCACCCAGGCAGCTGGAGATAAAGATGTCATTTCTTCAGCAGCTGCCTCACACTTGATTTTTGTGATGCCTCAGCATTAGTCAAAGCTGTTCGTCATCTCATTTGCTGACTTTGACGACCAGAGTCTTCACCATTTAATGATTTACAGGCTCCAGTGCTGGGTGTGCTTGTAAAGTTGCCAGCTGTCATACATGCAGAGCCATGTGACCCATTAGTCTCAAATAATTCTCTGCTGACTCAATTAAAAATAGGCACAGGTAGTAACCTCTTCACCGGTGGAAAACGAGGTGGGAAACTTAGGAGATGCACTTAAAAGGCTCTGTAAAACAAGACCATGGAGATTGGTCTTTGAAATAGTGCTGAAAAAAATATGCTAATTGTGAAGACCAGCTTATAAATAACACCTTCATAAACGATACTGCCGTTGCTATGAAACATTGCTTGTTTGTTCATGCATTTTTTTTCTCCATCACAAGAATAGGAGGATCATTACTAACCATTACCATAATGTTGGAAAGTTTATATATGGTTTCATTCTATACTAGGACATTTTCTGTTGGCCCACACTTTCCACTGGTCCATCCGTATCAGTTGTTTTTTTTATTGACCTTTTCTATTGGCCTAGTCATTTTTATAGTTACACATTTTCTCCTGGTATATTCATTTTCACTTGTAAGTGAAACCTTACCCGATGTACAGGCAGGTTTAACTTATATAAGAAAATATCTAGAGCAAAACTAAATAAATAAATAAATAAAAATCACGCAAAAAACAACATAAAACCTTTGTTGAAAAACGGAAACTACAGCCCGAATGATGAAATAAGTCAACAAAACAACTCCCCCGTCCCATGTTGACAAACTGAAACTATAGCCCTGAATGTGTCAAGATCCTGACGGTGCCTTTGGCCTCAAGTCAGGTGCTGCTTGAAAGCACGAACAGAAGGATGGTAGTCATTGCTTGCTGCGGTTCCTATAGAATAGTAGTGCAAACCAGTTGTCCCCACTCATGTTACACCTACATTCCTGCTGTGAGTGATGATAGCAGCATGAGGCACTTCCTACGGGGGTTTTTTATTATTTACCTTATGGACCAAAAATATGACTGACATGCATCCACGTCAAAGATGACAGCGTACTTTTCCTGGAAAGGGAAGGGTAAACTGGTCTTGATGTCATCCTGAAGCAAATATAAGGGATGTCAGGCTTGGGGCTTGGGTACAACACAGCTTGGGACACAAGAGTGATCATCAGACAAGAAGTTCACTGGATTTCTGTTCACTTGACACTGCATAAATGGTGCAAGAGCTGGTAGGTCCACCAGTATTGGTGGTTTAACTTTGTTTGTTTTGGTTTAGATTTTTATTGCTTTAGATTTAATCTTTTTGCAAATTTTCTGCCTTTCACATTAGAAATGTGATCTGTTCCTCTGGGTTGTTTCTTAGTTTAGCCAGATATATTAAGTCCAAAATCATGCTTATGCAGTACAAGAACAGGTGATGAACATGTCTATATTGCTAACCTGTGTTTTTCATGTATATAACTCAAATCAAATGAGAAACCGTGCTTTATGAAACGTATTTACCGGGTTTTTCAAGAATACTTAATCTCCAAGAATTCTTATAAAGTTTTAAGAGTCAACATCAAGTTTCACAGCATTAAAGCTCTTTCGATGACTGAATTTGCATCTGCAGTGAATGTCTAAAACAAGAATGATACAGATTCAGTTCCACTGACTTACCGCTCTTTCTTTAAAAGGTTACTGACCAGAAAGGTGGGGTCAAGGAGGAAGCACACCCTTTACAATATGTGACATCCATCAGTCATGAGAGACAAGCTGAGCTGGAAATCTGCAGTAATTCAGGCAGTGACAATACAATTCCTGGGGTAAGTCATAATATCCAGTTTGTAGGAGCATGTACTTTACATACGTTGAGCAAGAAGAGGTCTGTTCTGAAATTTCAGTTGGTTTTGCAGGTTGAAAAAGTGAACAAAACCAACCAAGACATTATTGGCGACCTCCAGAAGATCCTAGAACGTCGGCAGAAGAAGAAAGCCAGGAAAACAACGGAGCACAAAATACCCCCAACCTCTCAGACAGAGGTGAGAAAAAGCATTTGAAATTGAAATGTGTTTTTATCTGTAGTAGAGTGCACTGTCTGTATGGTGTCTATATATATAAAACATAAAACATATAGTAATATATAAAATCGAGTGTTTGTTTTCAGTGTATTATGTTGATGTATGAGTTGTTCCCACAGTGTGATTTTGTGGATGAGGATGACTTTCTGAGAGCAGCTGTGGAAAACCAATTGCCAATGATTGAGAGCTATATCGCCAGGGGTGCGGACCCAAACGCGTGTGATAATGTGAGAGCTAAGCCCAACCAGCACTCTAGATTTAAACAGCCTGGGTGGCTTTGGAAATCCGAACATAGCTGTTAATCTTTATTTTTCTTTTTTTTTAGTTCAACTGCACAGCTCTGCACAGAGCGTGTTCACGAGGTAACGTGGAGATTGTGAAGAGGCTGCTGGAAGCTGGGGCTTTAATCGAAAACAAGGACAAGGTACTGTCCAGGATCTCAACACCACACAGTTTTGGTCTTGATTCCAGGCATCTTTCATTCCCCAAAGATGGCAGTAGTTTCTGTATTTACCATTCACATCACTATGGAACTGGGATTCTGAGCAGGACTGCTTCCAACAAAGTTGCACAATATGACTGACCATCAAAAACGTCCTCATTTGCATCTCCCCATGTTAAAGGTTTTCCTCCAACATTGGACAAACGCATAATAGACAGAATGGAATTTCAGATGCTTCGCCCGCTGCTATTTAAGGCCTGCTATTTTCACTCTTTAACTTGGTGTGAAACCAGCTCAGGTGTTGATGGCTAAATCAAGCCTTCAGATAGCAAATGAAAACGTTCTTCCTCAGGGTTAATGTAAAGCAGGGCTGCCAATAGGGTGGCTTGCAGCTCGCTAGAAAAACCTCTTATGCCCACCCCCTAACACAGTGGAGGATTTTAATATCACAATAGTTGCAGCAAAATCTTTTCACACCAAAAAGCACCAGCTGTTTGTAAAAACAAGCTGTTGTTTACATTGTGTGAAAAATCTATTTATAAATCCCGTAAATAGCCTAAAATTAAACAGCATTCATGCATGGATACATGTCAATGAAGCACTATAGGAGCCCTGGCAAGCAGTTATACAAAATACATCTTATTATGTTAAATCAAACCAGTCAAATGTTTTAGAACACTTCTTATGTTTTTGTTTTGAAATTCAAGCGGTTCAATGTTTCATTTTTCATTCTGCAGAACGTTCTTCTCAACTATGTTGCAGAAGTTCCCATAAGTGTGCAGCACTTACAGTTTGCTTGGCTTTCACTCTTCTGTCCAGTTCAGCTTGATGGGGTTTAAATCTGGAAACTTCTGGCCACAACATGTTTTCCAGCTCACCATCTTGTTCTATTTTCAAAGGTAGTTCTGACGTTTTGGGTCACAGTCTTTCTTTATGACGAACCCGAACAACCAGGCACATACTTTAAAAGTACTGAATGGCGCTACAGAATTATTTCCCACTTCTGGGTAACCTCACCATTTTTAAACCTCTCGCAGTTCTGCACTGGCCTTTGTACCATTTCGTGCTTTTCATTGGACTTGAACTCTTTGAATTTCAATATAAGAAAGCTTGAAACACTGGGGTGCTCTAGACTTTTGACAGGTGGTGTATCTTGTTTTGAATTTCATTCCTTCATCACCTAGTGTGAACACAGAAGTTGAGCTAGAGAGAAACTGTCTTTAAATAATAATTAAAATGGAGATGAGAAGGAGAGGACGACAACAGGCAGAAAGATAAAGTTAACAAGGCAGCAATGTAATGAGGTAACTAACCTGCATACTAAGATACCTTACTTCAGTTTGGATTGTTTTCTCTGATGGAAAATATAAGCTGCAATTAATGGTTGCAATTGCATTTATAATTTGGCATCCCTGTCCCAGAACTCACCCACTTTTGGAAAGCTTGACACACCCTTGGCTTGGTTGTATTTATTAGCCTACACACGGGTGGGCACCACAGGGATACTGCAGGTATGGTATCTGTGTAATCCATGCTGGATGTTGCACTGAGAAATCACTGAGGGAAACCAACATAAACTACAAAGTCATGAATGAGGCTGGGATTTGGACAGCTGCAGCACACTACTATACTACTAAACGTTGTGAAAAACACACTGAACTCTTTTTTAAGCAATATTTCCCCTGGCCCACATTAAACCTACAAGGATGACCAACAAGCTGGCTAGTAAATGAATTTCTACCAAGAATTACGCTTCATTCTTGTTTCCTGTCCAGCTTGACTCAACTGCTGTCCACAGCGCCTGCCGTGGAGGAAGCTTGCCAGTGCTTCAGCTGCTCCTGAACCACAACGGCAACATCGGTGCCAGAGACAAGGTAAAAAAATATATTCTGTCTACAGAAACCTCATATCCCATTGTCTCGTAAATTACTAAAATTTTTTCAGTCGGATGTGATACTGATGTGTGTGCCTGAACGTACTGTCCTCCAGCTCCAGAGCACTCCTCTCCATGTGGCAGTGAGGACAGGTAGCTATGAATGTGCTGAACACCTCATACACTGCGGAGCAGATGTCAACGCAAAAGACAAAGTGAGCCATTTATTCCGCCTTTCTCACTGTTTCTACAGTGATATGAGCCCTAACAAAAGCCATTATACATTTTTTTTTTCCTTTCAGGAGGGAGACACACCAGTTCATGATGCTGTTCGACTGAACAGATTCAAATTCATTCAATTACTCTTGATGCATGGAGCCAGTCTGCAAGTGAAGAATGGGGTAAGCAGGTTTGATGCTTTTATCCAAAAACGCTAAAAACCTGACAAAGACGACAACATATTCTCTGTGTTGTAAAATGAGGAATTCGCTCATTCTATGTATTGATACTGGCCTAGTTGTCCTTCAGTCTATGTGTAAAATTTGATCAAATCTGATTCTTGGATCTGACTGACCGGACCCATTCTTCTACAATAGCAGAAAATGAACCAGAACTCACAACTGTCTAAAACTCGTGCCATGTATCTCCGTTTTTCTTGGGTTTTATACAGGATTATTTAGATGTGCACACTGCCATCTACTGACATGTCTGTGAACATACACACATTCCACTTGATTCAACATAATGATCCTTATTACCACACGTTGTCGAATTATGCATTATAGAGCCGTGATTTTGGAATTTAGCAAAGCTAACAAGTGCTAAATGCACATTGTTGACATAAATGCCCTTATTAACTGATACATGATTTGTTTTTTTACAGGAGGGGAAATCACCAATGGACAATGTTTTAGAGTGGCAGAATGGAGCTAAAACCGTTATTGAGAACTATAAAGAAAACAAGTTTCAGGACAAGTAAATGGGGTTAGATGGAATGGCAAAGCATTTGATTGTACAAAAGCACTCTGTAAAACACCAAGTTCAACTTTTCATTGAGAAACAACTATGCTGTGAGCGATCAAGCATTTTAGATTTAGAAAGCAAGACACAGTGAAGTGACTCATGAACTGACTCACAGTTAGAAGCAGATTGACATGGGTGTTAAAAAAAAAAGAGCTAAGAAGAACGGAAGCGGCTGTTTGAGCTTTCACTTATTTTTGGCAGCATGCTTGACTACATGATGACATTTAGAAAGCATTTTTTAGAACCAGCACTTAGCCTCATGTTGTGCACTGGGTAGGAATTGCCACAGAGGCCACGGTACAATACTATCACAATATTTGGGACACAATATAATATTACTGCAGTTCTTTTACCTTAAAGGAAATTTCTCTGCAGACATCTTAGCAACTCTACCAGAAGAACGAGGTCTTGTGGACTCGTGGACTTGTGCATTCACAGTAAACATTTGTACCAAAAAAGGATTTTGGATACATTTAAAAAATAGATTAATGCCGCTATATTCATATATTAATATAATATTCTGCCAAAACTATTGTGATTGTACACTGTATTGATTTTTTTGTCCCAGCACTAGTAATTAATAATGTCAATGTCTCTGATCACATCCTCATGCACTAACAGACACTTGCATTGTTTCTTATTGTTTGCTTATAAATGTTGCTTTATATGTCGGCTTTTCTGAATAAATATTTCCCTTGTTCTTTTATGGGGTTTTTATTTATATTTTTATGTTTAAGTAACATTTTGCAGAAAATCAGATCACAACAAAACAAAAAAAACCTGCTCCTGCTTGATGTCTAAACTACGCAGTTTCAATTTTGGCCTTTTTGGCAGCTGGAGTTTCTTCTTCTGGGTGGTCACTGGGCGGCGGTGGCTTCTTCATTGTGTGAATAATACCCAACGCTGTCACCCGGGTCTCTGCAACAAGCAAAAATAAATAAACAAAACAAAAGGGAATTGAGCATTATGCTTATAATTAGCGGGTATTATCATATGAACTCAATACAGTGTTCAAGATTATGCCTGATATTTGTGCAGCACCTTTCACACATGCAAGCACAACATAGCAAATAAAAGAATAAAATCAACGCACTGGCCTTTAATATAGTAAAATTATTTTTATAACAAAATAATAAATGTTCCAGAATTCCTTATTTACCTCCATGCAGTACAACAGAGCGGCAGTTAGTGGAAACCGCAGCTTTAGCGTCCCCTTCAGAGAGGCTGAACACTGTCCCCCTAGACTCTGCATTAAGAATCATTCGCAAACATACAAGATTCAAACATACAAGCTTCAAACAATAAAGGATACAGATTGGCGATGTCATATGGGCCACGCAACTGAAGAGGCTAAACGAGAAAACAAGAAGAGTGACAGTTCAAAACAATATCAGCTTCTCAATGAAAAAGGATCAATTCTACCTACTAAAATGTTCTCATTGCATGCATAAAAGAAAGAAAATCAGTGCTCATACCGCCTCAGCTCCACTGGAAATAATGACATTCTAACAAGGAAAAAAAATTGTACAGTTATATACTTGGGTTTAAAAGCATTTTGGTATGTTAATGCTAAAATGAATGCGGCCAAATAATTACCTTTCCTTTGCAAACTGACACTAGATTGACGGCATTTGAAATGGTGTATTTTTTTAGGGTGGAGTCTCTGATGGCTGCTGCGTAGCTTATCTCAAATAACACTCCCCTTTCAATAGCCTTAGAGAAAAACAGGGAAAATAACACAATCACAACAAGAAAAAGGAGCTCCCTGATTTTTAATCTAGGGCTGTCAATAATAGATTTCACATGATAACTCATTATCCCAAAACACAGTATTGAAAGAAAATACAGCAGAAATGCGTTAGTAAGGCAGATATATGTATTAGGTACTACAAGAGAAAAAACAGACAGGCTCTATCAGAAGACAGATCTGTTCACAAAGCTACACAGAGAACCCGATGTTAAACTAAAATCACCACACATTTCAGAATCTTCCTTTTGGGGCTAAATATACTTGTATGCATGGGGAATAAACAACTGCATACTGAATTAAAAGCTTGTAGCAAGCATGACATTACCACCTAGCCAAGAGGATAGAGACTCTCAGAGTGAGAAATATTTGTTTGAATAATAAAAGTTCAATAAAACCATAAAAGAATGTAGATAGTTTGACAGCTAGAAGTGAAATTAGTGTAATCTCATGTAGTTTTTCCACACCAATATAATCACTTTGGGAAAACAGTTTTCCTGAAATTGGGTATGCCTGAGATCTAAACTGCTGTGTTTAACTGCCACTGTATTGTAGGCATTGGCCATAACTAGTCAACTGCTGCCTAAAGCAGCTACTAGTGAACTTATTGGTTTCCCATTTTAAGCAACCCCTAGTGCATGTGTAACTGTATAAGGCCATACAAAAACGACAATGTGTTTGCTTTTCTGTGTGTGTGTGTGTGTGTATATATACACACATGTGTATTATAGTGTTACAGGAAATAACTTTGGGCTATAGGATAAGACTATTGGTGCATTTAAACTGACCCCGTTAATTGGAGACCTTTTGCAGTGGAAGGGCTGCTTTTCTGTCGCTGCTATGCAGATAATATCCACATCATAGGTCATGCAGGCTGCCTGTTAGAATAAGATATGGTGACAGATTTGCAGATTGCATGTGGTGTTTAAAAACATGAAACATGTAAAGAAGGAACAATGAGAATTTATAAACATATTCATAAAAAAAACTTACATGGAACAGCTTCTCTGTTTTGGGATAGACAGCCAAAATGTCAAAGTGCTTGTATTCCGCAGATGGCCTCTAAAGTGAAGGTCACAAAGGATTATGGTCCAGATATCATCAGATAAATTATTCCAGCTCTTCACAAAATTACTGCAAGACCCTTTATGTACACTTACAAAGTGGGAGGCATCGGTGGCCACCACTGTCAAACGGTTCAACACTCTAATGGGTCTAGATCTACCCTGTGAGAGACACCAGGAATTAGAAGACTGCTTGTAAAGAAAACACATGTGAAGAATGATAAATCAAGTCACCTGTACTATTGGAAACTTCTCAAAGAGCTCTGCTACGGGTTGTGGTTTAGGAATTTGCTGTAATTAACACAAACAGCACATAAGGTTAAAATATATTCACCAAAATTCCAACATCTATACAGCATTTCTGTATATACAATTAAGCACAATTAAATACCTGTTTCTTCATTTGCCCTTCCACTGCATAATTTATTGCAACGGTGGAGTATCCGACTGAAAGAAAATAAAAGATATAATTTTAGCGAATATATCTCAGATGAATTGGTCTTTAAAGTTGACCTGGTCAGCAACTTTCCAGTTTTTTGCGATCTTAAGAACAGAGCCACACCACAGTTAGCTGAATATGGTCCTAAAAAACAACTGTATTTAATAGACGTTTAACAACTTCATTATTGAGGCAACTCACTGCCAAAAGTGGTCAAACTTACGATGAGCTGCTGTCTCTATCATGCTCTGAAGCCTCGTCTTGTCACTGACGGCGAGTATGTTTAAATCCATAAACACAGACATGTTCCTTCAGACTCTGCCCAAAACATTTAAATCAGCCATTAATTTTCTAAACTACAAAGTTATAGATTTATAAACACTGCACTGAATCTCTTAATCAACGTAAACAATTTTTTGTGCTGCTCTAAAGAACACGACTCTGTCTAACTTCAAACAATCGTGCAAACGGCTAGCTAGCGGTGCGGTTTTCGAGGCATGGGCGCTGTGTAAACACATGGTTTTCCTCTCGGAGATACTGTTCATGGGATTTGTAGTTTAAATACGGACACGAACTACTGAAATGCGATTACAAGTCGAATTGGTAAAAACTACACTGTAGTCCACTTCCGGTCCCGGTAGTCATGTCGGCTCTGTTAGAGCAATCCGATTGGTGCGATTTAAACAGCAGCCCGCGACGCCATGAAAACAGAAGCTAAAATATGTTTAGGTCGTGGTACTAACTAGGTAAATCTAGGTAAACAGATAAATTACACATGAGGAATGGAGCTAGTTTAAAATGAAGAGGAATGTATATTACTTATTCTAATTTTGTCGATCGTTAACTCTGTTCTGTGTGACTGATCTGGCATCAACTAGTTTTGTGCCGTCTAACCGAAACGGTAACTGCTGCAGGCTTAGCTCGCATTTTCTGTCCTTTTGTTTTGACAAAGTTGTTTTAAGAGCTAATTTCGGTACTTTAATTGTAGATAAAGTCTGCTCATTGCACTATATGTGTTCTGTAACTTGGCTGTGTTTTGTTGGTCTTCACTGTTGGTAAGGGTTAATCCTGTCCGACTGTGTACATCTGCTCATAAGACCACCTAGCCCATTGCATTACTCGCCTACTTTTCTCTTTATTTCTCAGAGCCATGGAGTTCAGCTTGAATTACAAACCGGAACGAATAAAATCGACTGTGGAAGATTTAAGAAAAGATCTCTCCGTCGAATTCTCCAAACTACCCGCATACCAGGTAAAAATATCTTAACTCACATTTTCAGTCCTTATGGAATAATGTTTATATGTGAGTATTACTTATTTCTACGGGGAGTTTGTCAGGATTCTTAAATGCAGTGAACGTTACTATAAGCAGTTTGTGGTTAGGGATCAGACCCTGCGATCAGAAGGTTGTGGGTTTGAACCTCAGGACTGCAGTTGGCACCACTGATGTACCCATGAGCGAAGTCCCCAACTAAATCCTTCTCAATTTGGTGAATGTGTTAAATGCAGAGAAAGAATTGCACACTGTGTGCTGTGATGTGTTCGCCTGTGACTATAAGGGGCCACTTTACTTTAAAAGGTACTACTGTTATAAGGTACCACACAGATAAAAGTAAGACAGTGCTGCAATACTGCAGATCTTTTTTTTTATTTTTATAACTTATCATGTTCAAGGCAAGACATGTGCATATGGACGGATGAGTGAGAGAAAATTAATTTACTTTCCCTGTAGGACTCTGTGTTACTGGACAAGGAGCATTTGCATGTATACCTCAGGATACGGCCATTCACTTCCACAGAGAGTGATTATGGTGAATCGCAGGTAAGAATGATTATATTTAACTTATGTGTTTTAGTGGAATTAGTTCTGAACAGTAGTCAAGGTCAGTCTGTTTAGTAGTGATTATTTTAATGCCGAGTAAATGTATACATGTAACTTAACACTGAACGTTTAATTTTACAATCATGTACACTGTGGCAGGCCTCTGCTTGGGACCTTTCAGTGATTCGCAGCTATTGCTAATAGCTTCCCCTTGTAGTGTGTCTGCTAAATGGGTTCTTTAACTGCAGATTTCCTCTTCAAATCAATCAATTTTAATTAAGTAATTGTAACAACTCTACTTGTGGCTAGTTTTCCAACACGCTGCTCTGTGTTTTCTTGTTTTTTACAAATTCCTTTACAAAGAGTGGCAGACAGGAACTAGGTAGATGTTCAGTAGGATAATAAATGTATAATATGTATAATATATAATAATAAGCTCTCCTCTCCCTAACAGGATTGCATTTCCCTGGACTCCCCAGACACTGTGGTTCTCAAGGCCCCAAGAATGTCTCTAACGGCAAGACAAAGTGAAAAGCTAGGGCCCCAAATTGCACAACGATTTCAGTTTTCAAAGGTAGAGGACTGTCTTTCACTCTTTTGCTTAAAAGCTAATTGTAACTGTTATTTCAGAGGTGGGTGAAATGGCAAAAAGACAGTATCATGGTTCGTGGGGACGTTTTGATTGAAACAGGCAACATGTCCCAGAAGTCCTCCATTTAAAAAAAAATACCATACAGAACCAAGTGCATTCATTTTATTCACTGTTTCAAATATTGCATGTTTACAAAATGAATTAACCAGGCTGTGTATAATTTTAGGTACTGAAGATGTCATATGGCCTACCTCTATACTGTCATGAATGTAATTTCAGAAGGTACTGTATTACTACATGTTTTGTTAATTCCTTTTCCAGGTGTATGGTCCAGAAACTACACAAAGACAGATATTTGATGGAACAACAAAAGCCCTTGTGAAAGATGTCCTTGCAGGAGAAAATTCGCTCATTTTCACTTATGGAGTGACTAATGCTGGGAAGACATTCACATTTTTAGGTGTGGTTTTCTTGCCGCAGTACAATTTTTGGGAGCATCGTGGTTCTCCTCTGCGGTGAAGATATATTACATATTTTTTCCTTGTGTTTTCAAGGTCCGGAAAGTGACGTGGGAATCCTGCCAAGGTCACTGAATGTGATCTTTAACAGTATTGAGGGGAGAATTTATGTTCAGAATAACATCAAGCCCCACCGCTGCGTAGACTTCACAAGACTGACTAAAGATCAACAAGACGAGGAGGTGACAATCAAGAAAAACCTTCTAAGAAGATTTAAAGAGGTATGATGTATTTTTTTTTTTACTGGTTTGCATAACCAGATGTAAATTTGAATGTCATTAGTTTTGTAGAATATTGGATAATATTTTAAATGGTGATGATGTAGGCCTTTTTTCCTGGAAATCATATTTTGACCAATAAATAAATGCATAGATGATTGAAAAATAATGTAGTTGATTGTAATTCATCGGAACACACATGTAGTCTATTTCTACATCCAGACTATCATTTTATACTCCAACATTTTACCTTACTACAGATAATTAATTATGAATGACTGAAAAGGTTTTCATACTTTAAGTATTTTAATGCCTCTTATTGTCCTAAAGGGAGACCTGCAGAAGTGCACATCCATGTCAAATTCGGCCTGTAACACATTACTGGAAGGTATGATGTTGATGTTTGCTATATTGGCTTATTTGAGAAGACACAGTAGTAGATGCTGACTAGAATTTTCCCTGTTGCTTTAGGTTCCAGCTGTAGTGATTTAGATGGAGACAGTCTGTGTCTGGAAGAGGATTCTCAAATTAAGTACTCGGTATGGGTCTCTTTTTGTGAGATCTACAATGAAAACATCCACGATCTGCTTGATTTTGCCTCAAATAATTCCCAGAAACGGAGCGTTCTGCGGCTATGCCAAGACGTCAAAGGCAATACTTTTGTCAAAGGTAACCAGGCAGCTTTCATGCATCGTCTCCTTTTACTTTTTATATGTAATACAAAGTTCCCGATATACAAAATAATGCAAACCATTTTCTTACCAAATACATGGTGGACTTTGTCGAAAAAGCAAGGAAAAGCTCCTTAATCAAGGTCTTTAACTGGATTTCATGTTAAAACATATTTGATTATTCCTGCAGATCTGACATGGGTCCAAGTAAACAGTGCAAATGAAGCCTACAAAGTTTTAAAGATTGGACGGAAAAATCAAAGCTTTTCGTCTACTAAGCTCAACAGTGTTTCAAGCAGAAGGTACTACTTTATAACTGGTTATAACAGGTGTTGTCTGCACTTCCACTTCAGATGTAGGTAATCAGCCAATATATATTGGTGTATTTTGCTTCTATAGTTTAACACTAGACTTGTGAGGATAACTGTGTTAACATATTCCAGAAGTCAATAATCACTCAAATGTTCTCTGTACCTACATCAACAAAAGTTCCCAATACACCAGTGCTGCTATGCACAAAGTTGTAGGGAAAGTTGATTTATGGTCACTGTCACAAGCACTAATTCTTAATCAACACTCCTACTCCTTAGGGGATTTGTTGGGTTCTGTAGTCTAAATGGGCTTCAACTGGCATTTAGTTATGCAACATTTGGACACCAAACATGTCATGGGGGATCAATAACACCTAGTTATTGCCAGATTAGTCTATTAAGTTGTTAATGAATTTCAGTTTCAAGGTGAATTGCTTGGTAATATTTGTGAATTTGTGCAAAGTCTAAACTGTGTAACGTCTTTTTAGCCACAGTATTTTCTCCATTCGAATCCTGCGAATTGAGGATTTGGCTGTCCCTCGAGTCCAGACAATTAGCGAGTAAGAATCTTGGTTTTCGGTGGTTTGAGGGTGTGGGGGGGTGGGGGGGGGTGTTGTTTGAAAACTACATGGCACAGTTTTCTTATTGTAAATTCTAAAGTTATGAATGGTATAAATTGTAGTATTATAAGATTTAGCACTGAAGCATATGTAGTGTATTTGTTTTTATGTAATCTAACCATCTTAATAACTGGTTTAAAATTATGCACACGCAAGTTGCAGCGCACTCATAGTTTGTAGAAATAAGGTTATGGTGCTTGAATTGTGTCCCTGTTATAGCCATTATAAGGACGTTGTCCACAAATTAGAAATCTGTGCATGAAATCTTCAGGTGTTTTTTAAAAGCTTAAAACAAAGCAATGCAGTGCAAGGCTTTCTCACCCTTTGCTAATATAGAGGTGCTTTTAATCTACTTTTCCCTCAGGTTGTCTTTGTGTGATCTGGCAGGATCAGAGCGATGTGCTAAAACACAGAACAGGGGCGACCGCTTAAAAGAAGCTGGGAATATCAACACATCTCTTTTAACTCTGGGGAAATGCATAAATGCATTGAGACTGAATCAGACCCAGTCAAAGTAGGTCCTTGCTAAAAATCCAGTGGAATAGGCACAGAAATATCTTTTTATTCCCACTCATGCCTTACTTCTTCCTTTGTTTTGTTTTTGTTTTTTAGGTTCCAACAGCATATTCCTTTCAGAGAAAGTAAGCTCACTCATTATTTGCAAGGCTTTTTCAGTGGGCGTGGAAAAATCTGCATGATTGTCAACATCAACCAGTGTGCTTCTATGTTTGATGAAACCCTGAATGTTCTCAAATTCTCTGCTGTGGCTCAGAAGGTCAGTCATGATCTTGTTTCTCCATCTCTGTCTCCTCCTCATCACCATCCTCAGGTCGAGTTTTACAGAAGTAGGATAGCTAGCAATTAAACAATGTTCACAATTTAACATGAGCTTAGTTCAAGTTTCTTATAAAACATGGATGTGTTGTGATTTGAATTTGCACTTCTTGGTTACATGCTGAGAAGATTTGGGGTGTCAGTTGTTTTAGGTAATAATTAGTGATGGGTAGTGCCATAGTGTGATAAATGGTGTGATTGTACATCATGATATGAAGTGCAATGTACTTTCAACAGCCTAATTATATAGTATTCTACTATAAGACATTTTAATTTCCACAAAGCTTCAGCTGTAGTTTGAATACTTGTATTTATATAGTATGTGTAACTAAAAAAATCTGACATGGATATGCTATGTTATAACTTTAATTAGTGAATTAAAAAAAGAAGCCACTAACAATTATGCAACCAAAAAATAAATAAATAAAATAGCATAAGAAGATGAAATAACTAACGTACACTGCTGTGTTTATAATTTAGTGTGCTGAACCAGCAGATCAGTAGTGCAAATGGTTTGACAATGTGGATGAAAGACAAGCTAACCGCATTCATATGGGCTGTTAAATGTCCTTACAAACAAATGACTTCGACTATCAAGTCAAAAAGGACTTATGTGCTAATAGCCCCCCCCCTTTAGATGGTTTAGACGGCACAGGGACAAATAAAAAAAAGTGCTATCCCAATGCCTCATTTTCATTAATTATATTTAACAAGTAATCTTGATAACCTTAATCTTTTCTACTAAATCACAATATTTCAGCATGTTGGCAGTTCTTTATCTGACTATGACTGTTCAATCTTCACATTACAGGTTGTGGTCATGAATCCAAAACCAGTATTTAGCGCTGTGTTCAAGAAATCTGCCCGAGATGTTTCCTTGATGATAAATAATGTGGACAGTAAAGAATTGACCAGGAGAAGCACCCTGATTGGGTGGGAGGCAAGTTTAGAGGATGTTCAGGAGGATGAGGATGAAGAAGACATGGAGGAGGAAGAGGAGGAGGAAGAAGAAGAGCAAGAAAGTGATGAGAGCATGGTGGAAAACACTGTTTTAGAAGCTGGAGAAGATCAAGACATGCATGAGGTATTTTGTCTAACTTTGTCTGAATTTATCAATACACTATGTTTAAGGATGTACTAATGTGAAATTTCTAGATTGAAAAGTGATTATTAGGATCAGTAATTTACTTTTCACACTTTGATCGATATATGAAGTTGAATGATCATAAGATGAGATTCTAATGATGATACCACATATATATACTCCACCCATTACGTTTTAAAGGTTTGGAACCATTGCTTTGAATCAAATTATAAAAATGAAGGTACTTTTTCTGTAGAATTCTGTAGAGTGCTATCAGGGAAAATGCACTTGATAGGGGCGGGAACTGTGTTGTTTATCTGTTAATAAAACAAACGGTTGTTAATATGACACATTATTCAAAACAATTCAATTATAATACACATCAATCAGCCGTAACAGTTATAGCCCTTGCAATTGGAGTGTAGAATAAGGATATGACTGAATTTGACAAGGGCCTAATTGTGATGGCTAGAGAACTGAGTAAAAGCATCAGTGGTTCTTAGGATGCAGAGGTTACTACAACAAAAGTACCCACAATAGGGCAGCCAGTGAATCTGCGGCAGGGTCATGGGTGTCCAAGGCTCAGTGAAATTTGTGAGTAGATACAGATGGATTCCCTGGTCCGATCCGAAAGAAAAGCTGCTGTTGCACAAATTTCTGGGGATGTCAGTGTTGGCTATGACAGAAAAGTGTGAGAATACACAAAGCATTACAGCTTGCTGCCTTTTGGGCAGTGTAGCAGAAGACCGGTTAGAGAGCCCATACTGACCACTGTCTGTCACCAGATGTGTCTACAATGTGCAAATGAGCATCTGTAGAATCACATTTTCTTTTACAAGATGTGGGTGGTCACATGCACACTCAAGAAAAACCAATCCCTTTCAGGGTACATTCAGTCACTAATGTGGGACCGGAGTTGGTCTTCAGTATCTTTTTAGTTAGGGAGTGTAGCTGTACTGATATATAATTTTATTTGCACTGATTCTTACACATTATGCTCATTTTCCTGCTTAAAAAAAGAACAGCGTTGTTCTTTGTTGCTCAAGTTTTAAAGGGAACATATAATGCAAAACATGCTTTTTGCATCCTTTTCTATTCCCATTTGGGACTATACTGCTCCTATAAACACTCCAAGCATGACAAAAACAACAAACACCCATCTGTTTTCTGTTGGAGTGGTACGAGATCTCGCGAGATCAGATTTGTCTCACGAGATGCGTCTGGTCTCACGAGACCCAAATTACGTCCGCTTCCCATTCAAGGTTTCAGTAAATAGCAGTGCAAATGAGCCTGCTGTCATTGTTACTGAGGCAGTCAAAGAACATT
>JBBMFX010206131.1:0-13913 GCA_037832545.1 Rhabdalestes septentrionalis | reverse complement strand
ACATTCAGGACTATAGTTTCAGAATTGACACATTCAGGACTATAGTTTCAGAATTGACACATTCAGGACTATAGTTTATATAAAGCCTAGACTTTTGTATGGGATTCTATAAACATAACTGGGCAAATACTACAGTAGCTTTTGGCTACTCGGTCAGTTTTCTGGTTTTACCCGCCCCTTGGAGAAAGTCCTCTGAGCTTTTTTTTTTTATTATTACCTAAAATAAAAGGATAATGTATTTTTTTTCCTTTAAGGGCATTTGCATTCTACATGTGTGTAAAAAACAAACAGTAGTATACATTTTTAAATGATAACTTTTTACATTTTAAATTCTACATGATGTCAGACACCTTTAGCATTAAGGATCCGCTCCAAGTTGTACGGGTAAATAAAGATGTGTCATTTCGTGTTGTAGGAACCCCAACCAATCTCACCGACCCACAGTGAAATTACGCAACCCATAACGGCTAGGACTTGATGAGATTAGAGCTCAGCTAAACCGCAAAAATGCTCACTAAAGTCGCCCATCACCTGTGTGTGCTTTCAAACCCAGAGTGGAGGATTATCCAGCTCCTTCCTGAGCGCTGGATCTAAACAGCTTTCGGCCAGTTTAGGGCGATGCAGCCAGGAAGGAGAGATGGAGGCGGAGAGCATTTTAGGGAAGGAGGAGTGTGAGGAGCACCTCCATGGATGTGGCGGTGGAGGACAAGATACAGCCGAGGACAAGCTGACAGACAGGCTGCAAATGAGATTTTGTTGAGGGGGAAAAAATGCAGGAGGAGATGAAAAGAGAGAGAGAAAGAGAGCGAGAGAGAGAGTGGCAGACAGTAAGATAAACGAGGAGATGGAGAAAGGATGTGTGTGACATGTGACGAGTAAGCAGGACAACATATATCTCACAAGCAATTCAAGCGGCCGCACTGCCAGACACACTCGCCACCGACGTGAGAAAGAGAGAGATCACACAGAGAAAGGATGAGGAGAAGCTAGGTACCACATCTCAGCCCCACAAGCTCTTTCTCACTCTGACCTGTCTAAACCCAAATCATTATACCTTTAGGCATTGAATTCATTCATGTAAAAAAAATAAGGCCACAAAATGGCATTAAAATATGTTAAGTCTTTTTAAATTGTATCAAATTTTTGAAAGAATTATATTGAATTAATTAATATGTCTGAGCTGATGACATTTTTTTATTAAGTTTGGTTACTGTGAAGTAGAAAAGGTCTCAAATTTAATTCCAAGTGGTATTAAGAAAAAGTCTTAAACCAGCTTAAACCTAACTTGGCTGATAGAAGCCAGGAGCAACAGTTAGGAGGCTGGATCAACTTTACAGGGTGTTAAAATCTATGATCTGGGACTGTAATGGGAAACTGCAGTGCTTATTCAAATCCTATATATATGGGTGTTACTACTTATATTGAGCTATATTCAGAATGGATATCTTGTCATTTTAAACAGGACCTTCAGTGTTTTGTTGTGGCTCTTGTAGCCTAACCTAGTAAAACTAACAAACAAATGCATTTGTGGGTGGAGCTTATACTGCTCACTTGGCCCCTCCCCCATGAAAACATACCTAAACTCGCAGTGGTTAGTTGACACCTTGCATGATCATAATAATGCATGTTAAATACCACTACTGGTCTCTGTTACAATGAGAATCGCCTTAGACATGCATGTTTTTTATGACAATTGCTTTTAAAGCTTTAAGGACTGTCCTAGTTTATTATCTCCAATGAAACTTTTTACACTGTGTGCTACCTCAGAAAATATTGCAGGCCCTCCAAGTGCCACCATTATGACTGAAGTTAAAATACGGTGGTGTAGACTTACACACAGTTCATGCAGGAGACAAATGTATTCCTAATAAGAATGTTATTTGTTGTCTACTGTTGTCAATCGCAGCCACATCGCGCAAAGATGGAGCACTAGAACTGACACTTTCTCTCAGTGCAGCCTAAACACACACTTACATACACGTACACACACACACACACACACACACACAGCAAGAGAGAACATGAAGAATAATAACTGTATTTCATTTATACACACACACTCTCTCACACACATAAAAGCAGTGAGAACATTGAGAATAACAACTGTATATCATTCAAGCACAGACAAATAGTCAGTGAGAACTTTAATATTTAACAACTTGATTTTATTCAGCTACACACACACACACACACACACACAACCAGTGACAACACTTGAATAACGACTGTATACCAGTAACCTGTTTGAATACATTCCGGTATATGCAAGTAATGTTAAAGATTAGGAAAGATATCTGGAGTGGTATGATATCTATTTACATTTTTTATACAGTTTGGTACTACTTTTTTAAAAATACGTCGTAGAATCCATCGTACCACTAGAGGGAGCACCAGGTGCCACCAGTGATGCTCTGACGTATGCTCTGATTTGAGAAACTGAAGTATTGTGAAGTGTTTAGGATATATATGATATGCCAGTCTGTTTTATTGTTTTATAGTTTTATCAAACTCCAGATACACAAGTTAGCATGAAAATAATAGGAAACATATTTACTAGTACAGTAACTAGGACACAGTTCAGCAATCACGGCTTCAGTCTCTATGTATCCTCCCCCTTTTTTTTTGCTAGTATTACATCTGAGCACGAGCACCAAGGGGCGTTGAGGGCGTCACAGTTTTTTTCATGGCAATATATAATTTTTCATGCATTTAATTGCTAAATTATTAAGAATTTTCTTTTTACTAACTTTGTAACATAAACACTAACGTATATTCATTTGATCTGTGCTGAGAACACAAAAAAGGCGTCTTGGGATGGTTAAATGCTTCTTCTGTACTCAGAGGTGGGAGGTTTCAAAATAGCCAATCTGAGAACATTAGCGGTATTTATTTTTCCTTGCTGCTGATTGGCTGCTGCCCGATGATGCATCTTGAGGGTTTCTCATGGTGTTCTCGTGTTTTTCGTTTTGTTCTCCTTAAACTGTTATCCTGGGCGTGAATTACAGTACAGTCTATACAGGGTTAACATTGGTATTTTACATTCTAGCACTGCAGTAGACAGCAGTTCAATGTAAACTCTAAAGAACAGATACCTTTACATTTATGGGTAATATATGAATGTGAGTTTAAAATGAAATTCAAGTGTTTTGGGAGTTTATTTACGAGCATATTTAGGGTTTACACAATAGAAATAGTTACCACATCACAATCCGCAGTGTTTCACTATACACGGGTGCTCTTGGAATGTGTTTACTGTATAATTGATCATAGCAGACATGTTACATTTGTGTCACTCTGCCTTTCAGAAGAAGACAAAGAAGGAGTGCTGTGGTGGAAAACAGCAGGAGACACTGTGATGGTGTTATTCTGAAAATGAGTGTATAATAAGTAAGGGAGTGGGCTTGTAGAAATAGAGGCTGTGTCTGCTACTGCCCCCTGGTGACTGCATGTGTTGCTACACCAAACCTGAGACAAAAGTAATCAAAAGATAATCTGAAATCGAATCATGTAAAGTGTATTAGCTTGACGCATTGTATTTGTAGTGTTAATTGTTATGTGTTCACAGAACACACTCTATTGTCTGTTTAATAGCGTCTTATTGGCTCTTATCTAATGTTCAAACAGTGTGTTTGCTGAACACAGGCAAACACTGAGTGGGAGAGATGGAATGGAAGAGACAGAGCAAGATCCTGTTATCAGAGGCTATTTCAACATCCCATCTATATGACGCACACGGGCGCACACACACACACACACACACACACACACACACACACACACACACACACACACACACACATACTAGCAAATACTCTTATTTTACTTATTTCACTTTAAATTCCTCACGCTCAGTTTTTTTTAACTGACACCCTATCACCCCAAAGTCTCTCTCTCTCTCTCTCTCTCTCTCTCTGTCTTTCTCTCAGTATTCTAAATGAGAAGTCAGTAAAATAAACTGACACATTTCTACATGATTATAATTTATTTGTGTAATATGATGTTGTTTTGGAAAAGCCTGGACACTGGTGTTATTTTCAGTATAAGGTCTCAGTTCTTATTGGACACATTATTCCTTATTTCTGGTCATATGAAGACACTCTCACGCCAAATATAAATGATATGACCTTTCAAACCTCTTAGACTGTGCGTACACTTGCCAGCTATGGGCTCATCTAAGCGGCTGACTGAGGCTCTGAAACTAAAGATAACTGACTCTTCCAAACACTTCCTGCGTAGAATCTACAGAGAGGTCATTAAGCAACTGAAACAGAGGAGAAGAGGTAAACTTCTGGGAAAAATCTATGGAAAAGAAGTCTGTTATGCAGCTCCCAACTCCTTCCAAGGGCATACAGGAAGATTGGTTTTGATCTACAGCAGTTTTGTACTAGCCAGTGGCACCGAATGTGTTGTAGGGAAGAGGAAAGAAAGGATTCTAGGTGCTTATATCCCATGGTCAGTGAAGGGGCCGCAGATGAAAAGAAGGTGGATATTACAAGAAGTCAATGATCCGAAGTGTACACAAAAGTCAACCCTGCACTACTTAACGAAATGAAAGATCACAATTTTTGCAATCTCTTGCAAAATAAACACTTGCAAATCATACTGTAAACACACACACACACACACATACAATGAGCCCAACTCTACAAGTGTGTAAGCAATCATATAATGTAACCAGAGCCTTTCAGACTTATTGAATATTGTTGCAAATATGTTATGCACTGCAAGCAAGACAACCTGTCAATATGTATGGAACAGTTATGAAAGATTTAATTGCATTTGAATAATAAGTGCAATTAACGATAATATTAGCAGAAATAATTTTCTCGTCTTGCTCTTTTCCCATGCAAACTTTTTTTTAATTTGACCAAAGGTGACTTTCACACACCCATAAACACAAGCACACATGCACACACATGCACACATACACATATCAATATGTTTCGATTTTGTATGCTGTGTTAAGCACATACCATTCTAAATGAAATTTGCTATATATAAATAAATTGCTTATCCTTGCTCTCTCTCTCTCTCTCAAACACACACACACACACAGATTCATACATCTAGATACACACACATATACAGTAGTAATTCCCCCTGCTATCATAACCGTCTGCGATGTGCAGTAATGTGTATTAGATTCATGGACATCATTATTTCCCCACACCTGCAGTCAGGGGGTCGATGCACCGCTGCTTGTTTCTTCTTGCTGCAGGGTCCCGTTCAGACATGCTCCTCATGAAGCGCAGTCATTACCTATGCAGGCTAATGGTTTAGCTTATAGATCAGTATGTCCTGGCCTGTTTATAGGCAGCTATAGATTAGTTGGCGTGTATTCATAACTCGCTGTGGTTTCTTGGGCTGTGTGATCATTAGCCTCCCTCAGGAAATTCACACAAGCCCCAGACTCCTGTTTTCACAGACTTTATTTATTTAGTTGTTTGTTTATTTATTTATTTCAGAGGAAATCCCTCTGAGACTCAAAGCCAAATTTTTAGGGCAACAGTATTTGTTTATAGTATCAAGATATTCAAAAAGCACATATTTATTAGCATAAGACAAATTTGATCCTAGCAACAAAAGCATTAAAATAAAAAACTTTCTGCTATTATTATTAGTAGTATCATTATGGCTATATGTAGCAGAGGTAGCAGTCAATGGAGTAATAATATCACAGTTTTAATAATATGTATAAGGTGAAAAAACATGATGTTGTGATGTGGTAAAACAAATGCTTTAAAATGCCTATTTTTATAGTGTGAACCCTAAATATGCCCCAGATATGTTCCAAATACATTACACTTAAAGAAAACCTGTATCCATACTGTTCAGTTTACACTGAACTGCTCTCCCGCAGTGCTAGAATGTAAATATTGATGTTACCCATGTATAGACTGCCCAGTGATTCATGCACAGTTTTCTTTGGTAAGCACTGTCAAATTCTTTGGTGTAAGGAAGCAAATTCAGTAATAAATTCATTTAATATACAGTATTAGAAATACAAGGCTTTAAGAAGAACAAAGCAATAAACGCTTAAGAAGCCCCACAGGGGAAATTATGGACTGCAACTGCGACAGATGCGTCACAGGGCAGCATCCAATCAGCAGCAAGGAGACATAAATAACATTTTCGGATTGGCTATTTTCTCTGAGTACAGGTGACTGTGGCATTCAGGCCTCATCTTTCAAGCCCACTCACCGTTGTGCTGGTTGTTTATGTTTAGGCATGGCGCTGAGCAGCAGAGGCTCATTCTATTCAGACGTCTGAATGTCTCGCCCAAACATAAACAACCAGAGTTTCTGCGAATAATTATTAGTTCGGTTCTCAGCTCAAAATCTGCAGGAGACTGAAGCCGCCACTGCTGATTTGCGTATAAGTGGGGGGTCACTGTATATATTTAATTTGTTTCGCCCTCTTTTGTTTCCCTACACCCACACAACTCAAACCTAAGCCATCAGGTCATGCTCCGGCAGGTCAACCTTTGAGTCAGAGCAGTTACCATACTGACAGGCTTACTGTAATTACCTTTTTTATTTAGGAAGAGGAGGCTAGAGTGGGTTTGTGTTGATTTATTTAATGACGAGTGTTTGAGTGCTGCATAACTTATTCACACTAAGACACTAATGTACATACACGGGGTGTGACAGGCTCCCCTGAGCACGTGCTAGGAGCGGGTTCATGGAGATTAAATATTCAATTAGTGTGCATGATTATGTCTCATGTGTGCACTTGTGAGTTTATGTGCGGTTTTTCAAATCTTTAAAAGAGCTGCCTAATGTGAAACTCTCCCTTTCCTCCGTCTCTCTCTCTCTCTCTCTCTCTCTCTCTCTCTCTCTCTCTCTCTCTCTCTCTCTCTCTCTCTCTCTCTCTCTCTCTCCTCCCGCAGCTGATGCAGCAACAGGCAGCCATAATGGCAGCGTCTCACGGCGCTTACCTCGCGCCCAGCATGGCATTTCCAGCTACTCAGATCCACCAGGTGGGGGCGCTCAACATGAATGGCCTGCCGCCCACCCCAATGACCCCAGTGTCAGGTGAGTTGCCACCCCCACCACATCATCACCTACTCAGGGTAGCCCAGAGTCTGCAGTTAGGGTCCTGGAGGGCTAGCAGAGTTTGGTGGCCCTTTATGATAAGTTTGTAAAATGTTTATGCCATTTTGTAAATGTAAATAATGATCATATAATAGTTTTAATTTGTGGATTGTTCTCAATACAGCAGTGACACTGCCTGGGATTTTACACAGATTAGTTTCACTTGTAAACTGAGAGTGGTCCACCCCCAAAAAGTATCCAGCCAAGAGCTGACCCCTGATAAAGGACAAGAGTATGACTAACTCAAATTTTGCATCAACAGATGGGCTGCAGTCTCTCTACACCAGCAAGGTGGAGCTACAAGGTAGGGCATTCTAATAAAGTGGCCAGTGAGTGCAATTATAACCATTCTCAGTGTAACAATAACACAGAGATAGTCAAATTAGTGTATGACAGGCTCTACAATCATACAAGAAGTAAATTCAGATGAACACTACCATTAAAGTGTATGGAATTGATCAATCAATCAAATTAATTCAGTTTGTGGATCCTGTGCGATTTCATGGCTTTCAAATCTATAGTTGGAACCTGAAAAAAAGAAAGAGATGTAAATGTGTCTAAAACGACAAAAGAGATGTATGTTCGAAAACGGCAATGAAAACTGTATAACATTGAGAATGAAGTTCTAATAAAATGATCACCGATAATGCTTTTAGATTCTACAAAGCCAATTCAGGTTTGCAGTTTATGACTAGTTTATATGTATTTAATATAGAGTAGATAATAAAAAAAACCTTAGTAGTATCTGTCAATGTTTAAGCTAATAAGGTTACTATACATAAAAATCGTATAGTGATTGCTCGGGTTGAGATGTTGATGCTCTTTGATTGGTTGTTATTTTCAGTAGTTGCTAAGCAATTGCTGAGAAACTGCAGGTGGTTGCTAGGGTTATATTCGTGGTTGCCATGGAATCTCATGCTGTTGCTAGGTATTTAAGTGGTTGCTAGGGTTTTGACATTATATTCCAGGCAGTTGCTATGTGGCTGCTATGGCTTGCTAGAGGTTGCTAGGGATTTAATAGATGGTTGTTGTGATTTTCCAGGTTAACATGATTTTCTAGGTAGTTGCTAGGGAGTTGGTAGGGTGTGAATTTACAACTAGACTTTACAGCTAATACAAATACATTTGTATGCAAATGCTCATATATGAACTTTTATATGTATGTTTATATGTATATAGTGAATATACATTTACATGCAGTATTTTATGTATGTAGTGAATATAAAAAAAAATAAATAAATAAATAAATAAATAAAAAAATATATATATATATATATATGGGGTGGAGCTGAAAACGAATACGGTATTCGGAAAGGCACAAATAACGCGTTTTTTACGAATACCGTATTTGTATTTGTATTCCCGTTACACACTCACGTGGTTAGGGCACTCGCTCTGCAATCAGAAAGTCGTGGGTCAATCCTTCAGACTCCTTGGAACCTCTGAGGTACCCTGAGTAAGGTACCGTTCCCACACACCATTCCCCGGTACACTCCCCACACACTGCTCCCCACACGCTGCTCCCCGGGTGCAGAATTTGTTGCTGCCCACTGCTTCACTTGGTGAACGCGTTAAATGCAGAGGATGAATTTCGTGCTGTTCACACTGTGTGCCGTGGTGTGTTCACATGTGACCGATTGATCACTTTCACTTTTATATATATCCTCCTGAGAACCGAAGAAAAAAATGTCTGGCAATTTCCTTTGTGTGATTTTCTATCTAAAAATACTTTACCATTTACATTTCTTTAGAAAGAATTTAAAAAGTGAATTTATAAAATGCAAAAAGTAATATTAGTGAAATTCTGCATCACTCTTCTGATGCTTGCAACGAAGGACAACGAAACATGTATTTTAGTTGAATTATAAGTCATAGAATATCCTTTGGATATTTTATGTGTGATCGTCCAGGAAGTATTTTTTCTTTTTGGTTCTGCAAAGGAACATTTTGCATTTGGTGCACCTCATGTATGTCTTGCCTGGGATATGTGTGTGTGTGTGTGTGTGTGTGTGTGTTTGTATGTGTGTATGGACACAGTGGATATATATACAGATATGACACAGATATTCTCAATCTTTTAAGGGAAAAAAATCTGGAGCTGAAACCTGAGAAAAGCCAAAAACGAATAAATAATAAAAATGTGAATATATAATTTGATATAATTTGAATAACAATACTGGTGCACTTGCAAAGCAGTGCAAACTAAAACTAAAAATAACACAAATAATAAAATAAAACAAGTAATTACAAACTAATTAATGATTTTGGCTTGCATGGCCATATATACACTTAATTAAATGTAAAAACCAACACTTTTAACAGGCTGTTGCCTGCTCGACAGCGAAATTCTGAATCTCAGTAGTGTTTCTGATGTGTGCCTGTTGTGGATTATTGTAGTGGTGGATCCAGAACCAACAGTCCAAAAGAAAGTACGCTTGTTTGACTTATACGATTAAGTGCTCTTACAATAAACACAGGGTTATAATGCAGACTGGCAGCTAATCACTCTTAGTCTGAGTATTAGGAGGGGGAGGTCTGTGTGTGTGTGTGTGTGTGTGTGTGTGTGTGTGTGTGTGTGTGTGTGTGTGTGTGTGTGTGTCATCCTGACCTTCACCTCCTCTGTGCCATGGCATTTGAGAGAAGCTGTTGGTGGGGTTATAATTCCAGCCTTCAAGCCTTCAGATGAGCTGCTCCCTCTGTTTTCCTCCTCTTTCTCAATCGCCTTTCTCTCTCTTCTTTGACTTTCTCGATCTGTCTTTGACCCACTAAAATGTAGGCATGGCATTCAGTTAATCTTCAGACTTAGTTTGCAACTAAACACTTTGCAAGGAATTTTATTGCTGGTAAAAATCGGTTTCATTTATTTTCTTTCAAACTATTTGAAAATACCACCTATCGTTTATGTTTTGTAAATCAGTGTTTCTAGACCTGTGGGCCTTGGTGGTAAGAGGCTACATTTTTAAACCAAAGATTGTCCAAACAATTTTTATGTGATCTCTATATATAAGTATTTATATAGAGAGAGGGGGGGGGAGAGAGAGAGAGAGAGACAGAGAGAGAGACAGAGAGAGAGAGAGAGAGAGAGAGAGAGATGCATCATTATTGGCCATTGAATTTACAGCCCTTAAAGTCAAAGCCCTTTTATTTCTTCCATAAAGCTTCATTACCATGAAGTTTCGAGTACAAGATTTTCTCCAAATTAATTGCGACTAATGTAAGCTAAACAGTTGTGAGAATTTTGCTGGCTCTCTCTATTAATTCCTCTTTATCTCACCCTCTCTCTGCAAACCCCAAAGACAATTATTCAAGACTTTCCATGTGTGTCTTGGTGCTGATGTTTCTGTTTTTGAGTAGCTCTCGAACATCTTCACTGCATGGTTGCAAAAATGAGGTGGCAAAGCAAAGGCAACAACACACGCTGCTCTGTTTTCCACATAATCAGAGTAGACTGAAGATCGAGATACTGGCATGACCACAGTACATTGATTACTAAAATTAGGCCAGCTAAAAGTCACTTGTTTAAGGTTTGGGACTCCGGATCACATCCATGTTAAAGTCCATGTTAACCCCATTTCTTTTCTTTTTGGAAATTATATCCAGTGTCCTTTGTACATTTGGTTTTCTTTTGACTAAGTGGGATCAGTGATTCTGAGTATCACCTCTTACTAAAACGAAGGTTTTTCTGCGTACAGATCAATCCCATCTTCCCCTCTCTGCAGGGGGTAGCGCTGATCAAAGCAATAAAATGCCTTTAATGTGATGATTTAGTGTGTTTGAACATGTCAGGAATGTTTTTTTTAAGCTGACACATTATCTGGGCTCGAAAAGAGAAAGCTCCCGTTATCACCTTCCCCAGAGCCATCGGAACGTCTTAATCGGAAACTGTGTGAAAGAAGCTTCACTGCTTCATGGTGGTCTGATGGTGGTGTCCTGAAACATGTCAGAACTGGAGTTAAAGATTGAATGGAACCATGAAAGATTTCTGTAATGTCTATAGTCCTAGAAGAGAAGTATCTTATAGGACCATTTTTGGATTTTTCAGTTTGTGTGTGTATGCTAACAATTATTTTAGCGTTCAGGAGAACATTTAAATATCGAGAACACTTGCCTAGTGTTAAAGACCATTGCAAGCCACAAATTGGTATCTGTAGGCTAAATATTAGATTGTATTTTAAATATTGGCATATTGTATCATATCATTAGCTGACAATTCTTGATCATTAGAAAATATGCAAAACATGTGTACGGGAACCTTGAGGTAGTGGAAGAGATTCTTGGCAACCCTGTAAAGACATGCATTTAGACTATGGTTACAGCTCTCTCAGTGCTTCAGGTCTTTAGGGTAACATGTAATTCTACACTTTTGTTTTGTGGGGAACTGGGAGATCAGCACGCCAATACACATGAAACACTTGAGCCCCATTGGTCTGGTCCACAACGGCCAGTTTGAGCCGCAGCCGAATGCAGAAGATCAGCTTTCCCAGCCTGCCATGCTAATCAGTGCCAGAGGCTGAAGCGTGTTGCAAGTTCCTATTGATCTGTAGCAATCGATAGCATGGAAAAGAGGCAGCCATCGCATATGCATTTCAGATGGGCATCAGAGCTCCGTGCGGGAGTCTAACGAGAGAGATCCATGCTGCTGAACATGCGCTGGAGACTCCGTCTAGGCAGTTAATGATTTGTTTACTTGGTAAGTTTTTAATGAAATACACTTCTTTAACTTTTCAAAGTTGACGGGCAGTTTTATTTTTTTTTAAAAGGGTTCACAGAGGCTTTGGAGTTGTCTGGGGGAAACTTTTTTGAGGAAGGTATGGTAATGTTTTTCATGAGATTTTTTAATTCCAGTGAGCATTTAAACTGTGTATGTTTGGATTTGGTCTTATGAACATGTACAGTAATTCTGTTAGAACGGAAACACCAGAAACATTTTTTTAGCAACAAACCATTGTGACTGATGTAATAAAATATAGTTTTGATGAAATAAAAAAACAACCAAAAATAGCTTTTAGCAGGTATAGTCTTTAAGCAGGGCCACTTGTAGTGGCTGACGCTGGCATCTTGTTGTGATGCAACAGGCTGTACGTGATGTAAGAGGCTCTACGCTGGTTAGCGTATCAAATCAAATGAATTAAAGAGCAGTAATAAAACTTTTGAAATTTGCTGCTCCACAAAGATATCTCAGCCTCTGTTCCATCAGAAATATATTAAATCTATTCTATTCCTATGTGTTGCTTGCTCGGGTTACAGCAGTACCTTTTTTTGGTAGTTAATTTTTAAAACCCTTTAAATGTGGTGGTGTTTTGTTACAGCAAAATCATAGTAATCAGAGATTATTCGGTTGTTTTGCCATATTGAGTGAAAAAAGGCTTATATAGTGTTGTTGGTATTTTTGTC
The DNA here is from genome assembly GCA_037832545.1 of Rhabdalestes septentrionalis. NCBI lineage: Eukaryota > Metazoa > Chordata > Actinopteri > Characiformes > Alestidae > Rhabdalestes > Rhabdalestes septentrionalis. The sequence goes on along the minus strand of JBBMFX010206131.1, from coordinate 1,425 downwards.
ATTACCAGCATAGGCCTGGTCAGAAACATTGTGTTAGAAAGATGTGTTAGAATTACATCATAACAGATATGATTAGACTAGGTGCTTCAGCGTTGAGTGGTATTTTGTGTAATTCCACCTTCTATTCATGGCTTTCATTACTTCTGTCAATTAAAAACTGTTATTTATAGATCTCACTTTGATATTTTACTGGTAAACATTAGGCTACTGTAACTACTAATATACACTTTTTCTCCTGCATTCATGTGTCATTATATTATATCGTCCATATATTGAATTTGGTGATAATTATAAACGAGTAATCCATTGTAATGCATGGCTTGAAGTGACTTATTTTCTTTATTAGAGGATGAACAATAAAATATCGTAAAATATATCAGTACATTTTTTAAAATTTCTCTTTGTCATAATAAGTAGTAGTACTAGTTATTCAAAGAATATGAATAACGCAGTTCCCAAAATGGGATTGAAAATCCTTAAATGGGACTGGAAATGGGATTGGAAATGACTCTGCACCTTCAAATTTCAACCCCCTGTATTTAAACCCTCTCATACTGGTGCAGGCATCATCGCTAACCATCAAAATCGCAAGTAAATGCAACAATTACATAAAAAGTAATAGCCAGAATTAAACATTATCTCTGCATAAAGAAGTTTATCCAAGTAGTCGCTCTGGTCAAAATGAGCAGACAGTTCAAGGAATATCTATACCATATGTATACAGGAAAGTTGCTGTACCTAAACTGTACTGCAGTGGCACGGAAATTGAATTTTCCAGTGTCATCATTCCAAAGCCACGTCCATGGAGTCGAACCAGTTTTTCGTTCAGAGCCTCTTTTGTTATTGTGGCCTTAAATTTTTCAGTGGTCTTGTTTGAGTTATTCATATTCTCTCAGCATTTTTAACCATGAAATGAATGCCTAACCCAGCCTACTTGTTAGCTATGTCATGGTACACCATGGCATTGCTCACAGCATTAAATATACATTTGTTAGTATCATAGAAATCTCCTGCTGACCTTCAGCCAAACAGATTTTTGTTGACTTCCCAGCTGTTAGCTTGTATCGCTGTTGCTGTTATTTGCATGGACAGTAAAAAAAAAGCAATGGCCTATTTCCAGTGTTGTTATGATAACATTTCGACCAATCAGAAAGCAGTGACACACTTTTAGCCCTGCCTTGCTGCTTTATTTGCAATAGAAAAACATTTAAATGCTCCTTGTGCTAGAGGAGAAGCACCATAACCAGCTCTCATTGTAACTGCCTGAATGTAGCACTGTGTAAAATACAGAACTGTGTTGCACATGAACATGTTCACACATGTATGTGTGTGTTGTGTGTGCACCAACTGTGTGTGCACCAACTGTGTGTGCATATTGTGGATGTCTATTCCAGTGTGTCCAGGACGGGCCCAATCAGATCAGTT
>JBBMFX010205707.1:0-20838 GCA_037832545.1 Rhabdalestes septentrionalis | reverse complement strand
CTGCTCCCTTATTACACCCGCTAGCCCTCCCAGAAACCCCACAAACCACGCTAATTCTGGGGTTACCCTACATGCTGGACCTGGGGATGCAGGCTCAGGGTAGGCAGGCTCGGGGCAGGTAGGCGCGGGGCAGGCAGGTGTGGGGCGCGCTGGAGCGGGGCACGTTGGAGCGGGACGCGCTGGAGCCAAGCTGACGGGAACCCCTGCTAGGCCTCCCAAAACCCCCCCAACCAAGCCACAGTCGATGATACAGATGGGACGGGGGCAGGACAGACAGGGACAGGACTGACGGGGGCAGGACTGACGGGGGCAGGACTGACCGGGACTAGGCTACCCGGGACTGGATTACCTGGGACTGGATTACCCGGGACTGAAACGGGAGCGGGGACAGAGGCAGGGACAGCTCCAATCTGGCAGTGGGGTCCTGGCTCCGCGACTCCGACGCGGCGTCTTTCTCCCACAGAGGTGGGGTGGCCTTGGGCTCCTGTAGGCTCGACCCTGGATGGTGCTCCTCCTCCAGTGGGGGCTGCGTGGGCTCGCAACCCCAGAGGTCTTACGCGACCTCATTTCTCTGCCGCGGTGCGTGCTCCGCAGACCGCAGCGCATTTACCACGCCGTGATGGTTGGAGGTGGTGGTCGGGATGAAGAATGGGGAAGCCTTTTTCGCTCTGCGCTTTCCCTTCCTCTTTCTGGCAGGTGGAGAGAGGTACAGATCCTCCGGGAGACTCACATCCTCCGGATCCCTTGGAAGGCTCTCCCAAGGAAGCTCCCAGGGCTTGCCTTCCCTCTTGAAGATCGAGGGCGTCTCCTCATCGTCCTCCTCTCCTCCAATCGCCCACCAGATGGAGGGATCTCCGCACAGAGCGAGGCTTCCGTCTTCGGGCTCGACAGCGGTGTCCGACTGGGAAAACGCCGCCACCCAGGCGTTGAGAGCAGCGTTCCAGTGCTGGACCTCTGTCGAGGTGGATACATAATGATGTCGTCTTCTGTCACGAATGGGCTCGAAAGCTCCCACTCGTGAGCTACCTCTGAGGTTTGGGGAAAGGACGGGAAACCAGGGCTCCATTCTTTGGGGGTACTTTATTAAAACAAAAGATAAACAGAAAGGAAACACAGCACGGTGGCTGGCAAGGGTAAATACAAGACGAGGAACAAACAGGAACACACGCGGGGAAAATGAGGCTAAGACCTCATAACCAAACACTGAACATTGCGTGACTTAAATACAAACCTAAACGAGACATAATGAGAACTAAATACAAGACGGGTGGAACCAATATACAGACGTAATACACAGACACGGGGTACACAGAAACGTCAACACACACCAAACCAAAACAGAGAAGGGGATATCAAAATAAGAGTCCTCAAAAAACACAGAAACCAAAAACGAACCAAAAAGCAATGGGGAAAACAGGTCACCACTGACAACACAGTAACAATCACGTGTTTTTCGGGGACCCAACTGTCAAATTTTTAGGGCCAGCCTAATCATTTCACTAAAACCATGTGTCGTTTTCCATCTTTTCTCCTGTCTAAATATTTCTCCACTTTAAATGATTTATTCCTATCGACGCTAATTTTCTGCAGTTCTTCTTCATAAAACAATCCTTCTAATATATCACCGTCATAATCTTTCAACTTGTAGACTGGTGGTATACGGGGGATACACTCAGATATGGTAAAAAATTTATGTGTGAAGTTTTGTTCATACCCCTTTGTGAATGCGCCTCTCACTTTAGAGACTCTAACTGTATCACCTGTTTTGTATTTAAACACAATGTTTTTAGCCTTTATACTGCTAATGCCATACAATGTTTTAAACACTGTATTTTCATTTTCCTTGCAGACTTCTACAGGCTTTATCTTAATACTTCATTGATAACTATTGTTGTAAGACTTGATCAAATCCAATAATACATCCAAATAACGCTTGGAATTAACAGCTATTAGATACCGCCACATTCTAGACTTGATAGTCCTGTTGAAGCGTTCGAGCACACTGGCTAGTTCACTACCCGTAGCAACATGTTCTGAAGGTTTTTGTTGAACATTTCTTTTCCACGGTCAGTCTGTAGCTTTTTAGGCACACGTCCTAGATACTTCGGGACCCGTTTTGTTTTTAAAACACGTACCCATGCGTATTTGCTAAAAATGTCTATACATGTCAGCATAAATTTTAAGTTTTCATTATCCTTTGAGTACATGCTCATATCAGCCAGGTCCACTTGGAATTGTTGGTCTATACCATAAACCACAACTCTATTTCTCTTATAGATAACACGTATTGGTCTGTGCAACGTTTATGCATTCTCCCCAGCTAGCCATTCGGAGACCTGCTTGTCGGACAACCGTTTTACTGTGTCTTTTAACATGGCCTCTTTCAATTATGTTTTACCGCCAAAAGATCCTTCATTGGAAGGGTTATAGTAAGCTGCTTCTAGAAGGTCTGCCATGATTGAATAGTACATACCAGTATAATGCAAATTATATCATGAAAATCAGGAACATTGATTTACAGAGTCAGTTTTCTTCCATACACATTTGATCAACGTCTTGTTTTTTCCAGACAAACAAGGCCATCGCATGAGCGATGGTGTCCGCACACCGACGGTTGACAAGGGCTTCTACAATATTCCGCAGTTTTCTTTGTTGTCAATCTCTTCTTCTTCAATGTGGTAAACAATGGCTTCCACAATACCGAGTGTTGTTTGAGGAACATGATGAAGTCTGTAAGCATCCAGCATGTTTGCTATGGCCAGTTGTGGGCCCTCTTGGAAAAGTTTCTCTTTCAGGTTCTCAAAATGAATCCTGTAAAACCAGGAGTCCAGGTCATAGAGGCATGAGTGCTGTCGCTGGCTTGGGTGATCCACTTCACAACCGTAACAGGTTTCCGTGAGTTTTTCATCAATTAAGTTTCAGAGTATGACCGAAACACACGCCTTTACAATTCTCAAAACAGACACTGGGTAAACAACCATCCATGCGCTCACCGGCGCAGAGAGATGGTCCATCACAACTTGATGTCTGCATGAGGGTTTCGATAGAGTCCACACCTTCAACATGTAACAAGCTCAATTCCCCCATTTTCTCACACAGATCCGCAATATCACCTCATGCTTCAGCCATAGCAACTTCATCCACAAGCAGCACAGATTGTAAGGTAGTCATGACGAGTCTGGAAGTGTGTGGGTTTTCAAGCAGGTCTTGAAGCCTGTTCTGGATGTCACAGTGACTCTGAAGCGGTGTTGTCTCCCTTTTCAAACACCCAGGCAAAATTCCCCGGAGGCGTGACTCCGCCCTCACTGTGTGGGTTTACCTGGAAAAGGTTGACACTTACATCATTGTACATGGCCAAAAGCGGCCACAGTTCGAACAATTTGTCTATCCTCTTGAAAGCTGTGCAAAACGTCATGATATTACTCCATGAAAAAGTAACATTTGTGTGTTTTATGAGTTCCTCATGATCAATGCACGGTGTGTTTAGAAGCTCGCGTAGCTCCGACCCACCACTACATATTCCAACCAGACCTTTATGATACCCAGAACGTTTTAAATATAGATAGTAGCACTTTTCAAATGTGACACTATCACACATTTCATGGTGATCCATATAGCCGCCACTTTGTTAAAAAGGCCTCCACATTTTATTCCTGAATATAGCCCATTCTTCAGCACAGAACGATATGTACCCCGCATTGTTTGGGGGTCCTTGAGATGTACAGCCGTTTGAATTCAATCTCACACAATGTCCCCTTTTGTCGAAAGCACATCCACACACGATTCCTTCTGTAGTCCATTGACCCATACAGCAGATCTTTAACAAACCCAATCTTGCTGACAGGTTTTGGTCTTTTCGGTGCATATTTTAGCATTAACATGATCCACCATCGTCCTTAAAAGACTTCTCCTAGTTCTTGAGAACAGCCTCGTATCCGCTGCTGACACGGGTCGTGAGTTCACTGTTGGCGTATTCACCATGCGATCCATCATCTTAGACCTGTTATCGTCTCAAACACAGTCCGGTGTATATATATATACACAATGTAGAACACACCTCCTTGTATACAATAAATACTTGACAACAAAAGATTCATTACAACACCGGATTCTTTTCCAAACATACACACGCTCTAACCCACTCAGGATGGAACCCACTTAATGTAATCACATACACAGACTCTGGCCAGCGCATTTTCTATTCTACCTCAACAGCCCCTCCCTGGAGAAAACTCACATGCACGTTAGTTTAACTGTCTCATAAACAGCAATAATTTAAAAAATACACCTTTCTCTGTACTTACAATGTCTACAAGATTAAATTATGTTTCACTCATTTGTTAAAACTCACCAAACTGATTTTTTTGTTTTTTTTAAACAGACTCTGGACTGCGCGTAACCCGGCCCTGACCCCAGGATGTTCCAACCATCATATCAGCACACAGATGGCTAAATGGTCATAAAGTAATTAAGTAATAAAACAATAAATCAAGTAATAAATTCCAATTTGACACATAGTCCATGCTATTTACTACGGTCAGATTCTTTTTCAAACATAGTTCTGTTGGCTTCTACAATTCCGTGTGTAGCTGAAGGTTGATTGTGAATGTACTTTATAAAAACAAGGTGACAAAACTTTTAAAAAGTAACAAAGCCCTCTGGTTTTAATTGACAGTCTGTGTAAGTTGCAATCAACTTTGATAATATTTTTCAGGACGCTTTGTTTTTGAAAAGCGAGCAAACTGTACCACTGCATTTCTATGTGTCCTTTTTTTTCATGCTTCCCAAGACATTTTTCAACTTCACTGTATTTTTTTCTTGTTTAGAAAAAAAAACATCATTAATTTGTTAAGGTAACCAAAAAAACCATAATCTATTAACCTGTTTGTCAACTAGCACAGAGCGATGTCAGAACATTGGGGGCCATTCCATCCCTAGCTCTCGACGAAGGCGGTCGCACTTTTCTCTTCTCCTCTCCCTCCCTTATCTTTCCTGCTGGCTTTTTTGTCTGTCTTGTGCTGTGTCTGTCTCTGAGACACTCTTTATCCTGCTCTCCAAACAAGAAATTATGGATTTGATCAACTGGTCTCTGAATGCTATTGACATCATCTTCTCAACAAGAAGCTCGGGTTCAGGGGAACCCTATTGTCCTGCAGGTACATTTGAGGCTGGATCCATGATGGACGGGTGGGAGAAGTGGCATGTCATGTGTCTTGCTACACTGTCCCTGGAGGACGTGGAGGACGTCTACCTATTCGGCACCTTGATAACAGGGATTCTGCTATTTGGATTATTGGGGACCCTGGGTTATCGATGACTAAAGAAAGCTGTCACAGCTGGTCCTAGCCCCATAAAGCTGGCCGAAATTATTGAATCTTTAGGAAAGGCAGTGACAAATCAGGCTCTGATTTCTCAGAGGCAGAAGGATATCATCTTGGAAAAGGTCGTGTCACTGCAAGGGATCGGACTAAACAAGATGACCAGTGATGCACATTAGATAGCTGTCGAAATTGAAGAAACAGATACCTACCTAAATTCAAATTTTTTCTTTGCCTTGGCCCCCTTTACTAGCGTGTGCCTCTCAAGGCTGCGGCTGGGACATAAACAACCTCCCGGAGACAAGATAACGGGATGCTCTGTATTCCTTCTGCCTTCATGCTTCACCCCCAGTGTAAAATAGACTACCAGCGCTGTGAAAACGGCTGCAGGATCAGAGCAATGTTTTACGCTGGAAAAATCCCCCCTTGGATTTGATCAACTGGTCTCATCCCATGTATGTATTGTATTGTATGTTATGGTCAATGAGGTCCAATTTGGCTGCATGTAATTGTGGTGACAAATAAAAGGCATTCTGATTCTGATTCTGTTTCTACCGCACACCTTGGCGCCTCACATAACAATGTGGTGCTGTTGCTGCATGCTTACAGAAAGAAGCTAAAGCGGGAGGAGCTGATGACATGCACAGTGCAGCACTGTACATGTGAGACAGAAAAGAAGCTTCAGGACTGCTTGGATTGTGTGGACCGGGACATGTTCAGAGATTCATCCTCTGACCTGGACAATTACACCACAGTGGTAACTGACTTCATTAAGACCTGCATGGAGGAATGCATTCCCACTGTCATGAATATGAAAAAGAGCTTTAACAGAATCAACATCCGCAAAGCTGCTGGTCCAGATGGAATTTGGGGTCTTCCCTGAAAAACCCAACTGTCCTTGTCTGCTTCAAAAATTTCTCCATTGTCCCAGTTCCCAAGAAGGATAAAGCCAGCTTCCTTAGTAAATTTCAGCCTGTTGCCCTAACCTCCATCACAAAGAAGTGCTTTGTGTAGGATATTTAAAGTAGAATTTAGAATTTATATATTAAATAAATAATAATACAAGGATAACATTTAGCTCAATTTAGATAGTTATCCACCAGAATCAATTTAGGCTGATTCACACTTCTATGAACTAACTGATTCATTAATAATAAACTATTATTTGATTAATTATTGAATTATTAGGGATTTTCTAACAAGCAGGGGATTAAGCATGAACTCATCAGCATGAAGTGTCCGGCCATCAAACTAATTCAGGTGGAGTGCATTAATAAACCTTTCAAATCTCTTCTTAATTGCACTGTTAAAAAGAGCTATGCTTTTAGAAAAGTTGTTACATGAAAATAGCTAATTATTATTATTCTAAAGAGCATAGGGCAACATATCAAACCTGAGAAGTGACTTCATTGGTCACGATAAGACAACATTTATTTACCAAGCTAGACAAACACAAAACATATAACACAGAATATAATTAATGTAAATAATAACTGTGTGGGTAGTGATATTGCAACAGGTTACAGAAATTACTGAAACCTTCCTGAATGGTGGCTTCCTAAAAAAGTACAACCCAGTAATCAGAAGTACACATATTGGTGACCTTTGCACCAATGTTATCAAAATGAGAAGGTAACTGTTATAGTTATTTGCTGATCTGGGGTCTCAGGAGGGTTGCAGAGGTTGTTTGGAGTTCAACAGGTTCAGAGGATGCAGATTGAATTCCTTTAAGTTTCAGAGTGAAGCACCTTGAATAAGAGGAGGTGATGAAGTTGTAATTCAGAGTCCTTGAAGCTTGCAGAGGTGATGAAGCAGTGTTTCAGGTGTTGGTCTTGGTCCTGGAGCTCAGCTCACCTATTCTTGGAGCATCTCTGGTCCAGTTCGAAGTCTGTCCTGGTCTGCTTTTATGCTTTACTTTTTGGCCACACAGAGCCTGGCCACTTTATGACTTATTAGAATGTCCAGAAACTCCTTGTGGGAAGAGAAATGTTCAAACTTTTGCATAATTTGGAAAAAGATAATACTTTAAATAGAAACTTGTAAATTTGGTTTCGTGGTGAACAGCGCTTTATAAAAAGTTAAAACATTCTATACTCAACAGCATTCCACAGATTATGGCTAAATTTACAGATACACTCTAATCTACCATAAGTATTCCAAACAAACTTCAAAAATGTATGAACATTTTAATCCCCTTTAGTTATTTAACAATTTTCAATCTCATACCTGTTCAGACATCTAGGTTTTTGGTCAAAAATTTATTAAATCTTTGTGTGTGGCATGTGGCCTGTAGGAGCTTAATTTATGGACTTGCTGAAGCTCAAATGAAAATATTGTATCTAGTATCCCATGGCAATGTTTTATAGTAACACAGGTGTTTCAGACAAAGGACTCTTTTTGGGGACAAAGGAATCTTTCCGTTCACACTGATATGGAGATCTTAGCCTTCATTGTCCCTCTAAATGACCATAAAGTTGCCTCTTCAGCATTGACAAACCACAGACTTCCTTGGTAAATCAGGAGGGGTTTGTTCTGTTCAAAATGGGTTCTGTCTTTGACAACTTGTTGCATAGTGGATATATGCAATTTTTCATGCACGTATTAATGTAGCCACAAGGCTAAGAGTTGTACACAGGGAGGAGGAGAATAGATAATGCTTTATCTGAATCCATCACTTCGTTAGGGAAAAAGTGGGGTAGAGAGTAAGATGATGCACTCCCGTGAAAGGAAAAGATTTGAGTATGTTGCGGCATGTCAGTGACCTGCTGTAACTGATAAAGAAATAATGCAAAGGATAAAATAAATTGTGAATGACTCTTCTTCAATAACTTCCTAGGGAGAGATAGTCAGAAATTAGACTTATTTAAGGTATAACACGGGGAAGGAGAGAGAGAAAAAAAGCAGGAAAACAAGACCACAGAAACAGAAATATGATGGAGAGATTGGGATACTATGGTTTGTCAGGGAAAAAAACTTCAGGGGCAGAGACTCGAATAAAATGAACAAAGAGTCTTGCTCAAAAATCAGGAAAAATAGTTATTTTCACAACTGCAGACAGAATCAGACCACAAGAATTCAGTCTGACTCATACCCCCTCTGTCTTGTGCAATCTTAGAAGACCTGAATTCTAGGTGCCAGAGTCCATAGGAGGACCCTTGTAAAAGTTACTCTCGCTCATGGAGACTGGGCAGGAACGTCATTACCCCACGTAAAACCCAGCATCTCCACGGTAACCTAAGGGATCACCATAGAAACGTCCTCGAAGGTGACACAAGACTTCGGTACAAGCTACGACAACTAGAAGATAACTTTGAAACATCTTAACTCTAGAAATTTTATACTTAGGAAAAACAGGACCATTTAACTGTTGCAACGTGTCTTAAGGTCAGCACGACCCTCCAACACTCTATTTTAGCAGAATGCAAAGAAAATCATTAAAACGTACGTTTACCCTTCGAACCTAATGATGCCACGTGTCAATGAAAAGACTACTCTATATGATCAGAGAAATAAATATTAATCCATGAATCAAACCAGGAATCAATGAATAATGAATCAAATAAACAATGAATCAAAATCAACAAAATGAATAAAAATGGACTTTTCCCCGACAGGTTACTCTGGGATTGACAGTCAACCTACAGACTCCAGCTTGCTCTCTCTGAGGATTGAAGGAGTGGCACCACTGTTTGAGTGCTGTGCCTTCTTGCTTTTCCTCTTGAAGTCTTTTGGAGATTTGGGTGGATGTTGAGAGAGAAAGTCCTTTAGTAGCTGGATTCCTCTGCAGGTTTGTTGTCTTCTTCATTGTATTTGTAGTATTGCTGTGGGTCTTGTGAAAACTGCGGTGTGTATTGTTGGACATTGGACAAGGGACCTGGCTTTGAGAATTTGTAGTGGGACTTGGCTCCACAGCAATTCCAGTGTGGTCCTGTCCAGTTCTGTCCTGAGAGGGGCCTTCTTTTATGCAGGTGCCCTGGTCGATCACATGGAACCTCTAAGGTTGTATAAGGAATTGACATGGACATATGATTGTGGCTTCAGGGGGTTTTCTGCTGAGGTTCTTTGCTTGTTGAAAGCCTGCTAATCGTGTAGCTGCTGGCTAGTCATGGTGCGGTGGCAGGCCATGAGACCTAAGTAGCGGCTTAGTGTTGTGTAAAGGTTTCAGAGGAAGATGGCTTTGAAATTGACACCTTCTTTCAACTCGGGGTCATTCTGTAATCTGAATTAGGCCCTCTGCAAGTGGCTGTAGTAGGCTTGAGTGGTCTCTTGTTTTTCCTGTGTTACAGCTTAACATCTTTGGCAATCTGATCTTTGAAGAAAGAAGGAACTGCTTCGGAGTCGTGCCCCAAAAGAGCACCGGTCCCCCACAGACCAGAAGGTGTGAAAGGGAAATCCTTTACCTGGTTAAAGAAAGACGGCTCCTGAGGAAAGCATGGAAGAAAGCAGAACCCCATGACAAAGAAGGCCTGAAAGACTTGTGGAACACCATCAAACAAAGGCTTGCACATATCAGGAGAGCTGAAAGGATAAAGAGACACCAAAGCAGGAGGGAGAAGACAAGATCAAGGTTCTTTCAGGACCCATTCAAATTTGCCCGTAGCCTGTTGGAGGAAAGGAAGAATGGAACATTGCAGACTACAGAGCAAGAGCTGGAACAAAATATCAAAAACCAGATAAGTGACAATCGCAGAGGTGAACCACTTGGATCACCAGGCTATGTACCCCACCCACCCGAATGTGGAGGGGAAGATTTTCTTCTCAATCTTGGCCAGACGTTTGACCAAAATCCTCCTGGCCAACAACTACATCAACACTAGTTGTCAGAAGGCAGGTGTTCCAGGGTTCCCCGGCTGCATGGTACACTCTGCGATGATCTGGGAACAAATCCAGAGAGCCAGGTACAGCAAGTGAGACATGCATGTGGTCTGGTTGGATCTTGAAAATGCCTTTGGCTCAGGTCCCCACCAACTCATCACATTTGCCCTCAAGTTTTTCCACGTTCCACCAAGCATCCAGAAGCTGATAGCAAACTAATTCAACAGCTTATTTGTCTGCTACACAACCCGGGACATCACAACTACCTGGCACCAGCTGGAGAAGGGAATAGCAATGGGATGTTCCATCTCACCCATCCTTTTTACAACAGCTTTCGAGATAATCCTCATAGGTGGGAGACAGATGGTTGGCGGGGTCAAGACCCAAACTGACCAAAGAGTCCCACCAATACAGAGCTATATGGATGATGTTACCACCCTCCTCCAAACAGAAACATGCACAGCCAGACTTCTCAAAAAGCTGGAGGAGTTGCTTGCATGGGCCCGCATGAAAATCAAGCCCACAAAGTCCTACAGTCTCTCAATACGGAAAACGGTCAGGAATTACAAAATCTGCTTCACGGTGGACGGTGAAAGGATTCCCCTGGTAGTTGAAGAACCTGTGCGAAGTCTTGGAAAGATGTACACAGCTGATCTCTCCGACAAGCACATGGCCTCGGCTGTCACAATACAACTCTCGGACAGCCTCCATAAGATCAATCAGTGCTTTTTGCCCGGAAAAATTAAGGTTTAGTGCTACCAGTTCACCTTATATCAACGTTTAATGTGGCCCCTTAAGTTGTGTGCCATCACCATGACAACAGTACTGAAACTTGAAGCAATGGCCAACAATTACAATCGGAAGTGGCTTGGCCTCCCCCGCTGCCTCTCCAACGCAGCACTCTTTGGCAGTAACATGTTACAGCTCCCGCTCCTGTCAATCAGCCTAGACGACAAGAAGGAGAAGGTGAGGCTCCTCTTTGAACTAAGAGACTCACCAGACCCGGCTATCCGAGATGCAAATATACAAGTTCGGACTGGACGAAAGTGGAAGGTGGCTCAAGTGGTACACTTGGCCACTGAAAGGCTGGAACACCGGGAGATCATGGGCTATACACAGCATGGAAGAGCTGGATTAGGAAGGGGAGCACCATTGCCCAGATGGTCAAGAGCCACCGGGAAGGAGAGGAAAGACCTCATCATCTTCGAAGTGACCAAAATGGATGAGGAGAACTACAAAGTCATGGCAGTGAGCCAACAACAGCAAGGCAAATGGTCCACTTGGGAAGCTGTGACCAGCAGAACCACTACCTGGGCGGACATGTGGAATACACCTCAGGCAAGGCTGAGCTTTCTTATTAGGGCCACCTATGACACACTCCCCAGCCCCCGCAACCTTCTCACCAGGGAGCAGGGGTTTCATCGGAACATCCACACAGCAGCTCATGAAATCCCTTGGCTTTGCAGGCCACAGGAAAAAGAGAGCAATGAAAGACCTAGCTCATGAGGCAGAGCAAGGGAGCTTCTGGCTCTGGCTCCGAAGGAAGGATAAGGCATGGGGGAGAGAAGGATCCTAGGGCAGGCTGCAAGGAGCGTTAGGGAGACGTCCCTATTGCTGCTCCACCACCCAGAGATGTTCCAGGGTCAAAGGAGCGAAACATCTGTGAAGGGTGGCTCCCAGCTGACGACCCTGCAGCCAGCCAAATGGCACCATCGGAGGTGCGTCAAGCAGAAATGCTGAGCAGGTATAGCTACCTGTGCTTGCATGTAGGGCTTGCTTCTGGGCTTCTCTCAAGCAATTCTCCAGAAATTAAATGCAGAACTCCTTGTCTTTGAGCTCTTGTTGTGGTTCTCTTAAGTGAATCTCAAGGCCTTTAATGTGGTAGTCTTTGTCTTGGGACTCTTTCTGGGCTTTAGTTAGCTGGCCTTCCGCTCATTGCAGCCTTGCCTCATGTCCTCTCGGATGGCTTTGTCTTGCTGCTCTCTGTGCTTTCTCATTGTGGGAATATTCATCCTCCTCATTCAATTAAAGGAGCTCCTGGTATGACTGATGCTTTTCATGCTGTTTCTCTTACACCTGGGCATGGAAGTGATCTCGCAGCAGATGTTTTGGGTTTATTTTTTGAACGTGCTGTCGTAGTTGGAACAATTCCTCTTCACACAGTCTTAGCCTGGCCACGAGGGTGTGGACCACTGATCCTAGTAGCTTTGTGAAGTCTTTGTTCACATGCTAATAACAGGTTGAGTTTGCCATGAGCTCAGCAAATAGGTTGTTCCATCTGGTTCAGGGGGCTTTTCCTGTCAGCCACTTGGATGGTAGGTGCTTTTGAGCAGTAATCGTGGGAGAATTTCACTCAGGAGTGGCAGGGGGACTGGCAGGTTGAGACCGCACCCTGGGTTTGTTTAATTAGAATCAAACAAAGAACGCACAACAAAAGACAGAAAGAAAGCAGAAACAGCTAAATTAATGTGGCTCTGGTGGTACAGGGGGGACCACAGGTAGTGACTGTAGGCAGGCCTGGCCCTAAAATATTTGGAGCCTATTCAAGATTTTAAATTCCACTTGCGATACTATAATTTAGCACTAAAGAATAATATATTGCCATGGAAATACGCAAAAAATGTGTAGGATTATTAGCTTGGTTCTAAAAAAATGACAATCTGCAACACTTTCAGTTCATATTATACTTAGATTAAAATATAGCCTTTAAAATATTATGGTAAAGATATATTATTATTATTATTATTATTATTATTATTATTATTATTATTATTATTATTTATTTATTTATTTTTATTAATAATAGTTATTGTTTTTTATTGTTACTCCTACTTAATAGACTTTGCTAAGTAGAAAAATTCATGTGGGCTTGTTCTTTTCATATTAAGACACATTAAGACCAAATTGTTTTAACACTAGAATTGCTAAGTCGGTCATTTTTACCCCTGGTGTATTCAAATGCCTGTAGTTCTGTTAAAATAAAAGCCTTTAAGTTTATTAATCATCTAGCAGATTTTGGTGAGTGTGTGATAAAAAGAAAAATGAATACAACTATTTATACCTAGAACCGCAGAGGAGACATTTTCATATTTATATTTACACCTCCCAGTTGCTTAGCAATGCTAGATGCTTTTGATGGCATCTGATTTTGACAATAGATTAAAATGTGCAGTTTGCTGACAGTTCAAGTAGTGGAAGTAGTGTGTGTGCGTGTGTGTGAGAGTGATAGAGGGAGAGAGAGAGGGAGCGTGCAACACTTTTCCCTGCAGTTTCTCCTCTTATCAACGGGGTGACCTGCAGGATAGCTGGTGTGTGGTGCCCCCTGTATGGAAGGCGCCCTTAGCATTTGCCTATATTGTCTATGCCACGGGCCAGCCCTGACTGTAGGTGTAGAAATGAAATTAAAACAACACACTCATTAGCAAAGGGCAATCTCGTGTTCACTGGCGTGTTGTGGCGAGTATCAGGGTAGCTGTCGCTATGACCTGAGAATAGGAGGTGAGAGCAAAGGAAAGATAGAACACACAATATGGCTTGATTTATCTGTAGAAGGGTTTTGGTGTTAGGGTATAAAGGGTTCAGAATGGAGAAGGAATTAAGGACACAAAGGAAATGAAAACAACAGATGGACAAACAATTGTTTATACACTGGGTTGTTTCCTTGCTTAACTCGGCTACCTGTTTTCAGGCTAGTTCCCTAACAAAAATGTTAAGACCAATGTTTGGCTCATATGGGAGTTACTATATATTTAAGAGCACTGGGTGTTGCTGAAGGTATTTAGTGTTGCTGACTGTGTGGGTCACTTTCAATAAGTCCCCTCCAAGCCAGGTAAGTCCTCCACACTCAACCCAGAAGTGCCCTCTTAACCCAATCTCCACCTGTCAACCCAACCCCAACACCGTTAGGTGGGAAGGATAGTTTTGTAGACTCACTCAAACCTCATGATTGCACTCAAAACTGAACCCCCCTTACTTGTTTGAGAGACTACAGTCTACCCAAAGTTCATAGTAACTGTCCCGGGCACTGCCCAGCATCTTGCTGGGTGAGGTTTGTCGATTGAGGCCAAAGTTGGCAGAGTCCGGTGTCACCCAACTGTTTGAGAGCCCACAGTAATGACAGTCTCGGCCACTACTCAACCCTTTGCTGGCTTCCCAATGGATGTAGCACAGTCGTCAACACCTAAGACATCAGACTGGTGAGGACCAACCTTCCCGTTTAATAGAATTGAAGAGAGAAAACTTGTCTAAGCTGAGCCAGAGAGAGTCACCAAAGGACAAAGTGTGATGGGATCACTATTTCGTGGGAACACAGAGATTGTGCTGACGAATGGGCAAAATGATCATGTGATCTTTAATAATAAATAATTTAGAGATGTTTGAAGTACAATACAAAAGGACCTTCCAACCAAGCAGGAGGCACACCTGATTCCACCTCTGTAATCAGTTGGTCTTGATTTTCAGTTACTCAGGTGGGGCTTCATTTTGGTTGGAATGAACACCTGTACCCACAGTGGCCCTACCTGGACCGGTTTGGGGGCCCCTGCCTTGATCTCTTATCTGACCACTAAGGGGGCCAATATAATGTCAACAGTGCAGTACTGCCTAGCCAAGCTGCCTAGCTAGGGAATGTAAGAGGGTGTAAGTCACCTGGCAGCCCAGAGGGGGCAGTGAAGGCCTTCATGTCTGCCTGGTCCTGCACACATAGTGACAATACTTACTTTTACTTCACTTCCTGTCTGACGTTACTACCTGTCTAACATTACTTCCTGTCTAAAATCTAATGTTGATTGTTTTGGAGTTATATCAGATCCACTCCACATCAGATGGTAAGATATTTGAAAATACCGGGTTAACTTGTCTTATACCGGGTAGTCTATAAAAGAAAACACATTTACCACTTAATGTACATTTTAGACACATGTAAAAACACATAAATTGGCCCCTTTGTTTCTACTTTCTGGGGACAAATGAATATTTTTGAAAGGCTGGGACACATCAAGAGCTCAATACCGACCACACTGGACCCCCTTCAATTTGCATACCATCACAACAGATCCACTGAAGGTGCCATCTCACACACCATTCACACCACATTTGCTCATCTGGACAATAAGAACTGCTATGCCAGAATGTTGTTGGTGGATTCCAGCTCCACGTTTAACATATTTATCCCCTCCAAGCTGCTTAAGAATCTGCTGGGGCTGGGACTCATTACTATTCCATGCAATTGGGTTCTGGACTTTCTCACCAAGGATCAGCAAAAACACCTCTACCACAAGTATCCTCAACACTGGCATGCCACAGGGAAGCGTTCTGAGCCCAATGCTGTACTCCTTGTTTACACATGAGTGTCTTTCCAGACACAGCTCCAACACCATCATCAATTTTTCTAATTATACCACCATTGCGAGCAACAATGATGTGAAGACCTACAGAAAGGAGGATGGACTCTTGGCAGAGTAGTGTCAGGAGAACAATCTCTCTCAACCTCAGCAAAACTGAGGAGATGGTATTCGATTTTAAGAGGAAGGCTGCGGTTCATCCCTCAATATACATCAGAAGATGTGTGGTGGAGAATGTCAGCAGGTTTGGGCTCCTTGGGGTCACCCTCAGTGCCAACCTCAAATCCTCAGAACACGCAGCAGCGGTTGCCAAAAAAGCCCATCAATGACTTCACTTCCTCAGACGCCTAAAGAAGGCTGGGGTGTCCACCCACCTCTTTCCTTGGTATGGCAGCTGCACTGCTCAGTACAAAAAGGCTCTGCAGAGGATGGTAAAAATTGCCCAGAGGATCATGGACACACAAATCCCTGCAATAACAGAACCTTACAACATTATCTGAATAATTAAATGTATCATAAAGGACCCCAGCCACACTACACTACCACATTTTACTTTCCTGCCATTCAGCAAGAGACTCAGGACAATTTACAGCATTGACATTTACATTTATGGCATTTAGCTTATGCTCTTATCCAGAGCGATGTACATCAGTACTCAAGTCATCCACATCTGTATCTTAGACCTGTCCAACAAAATCCAACATTCAACGAAAATACTGCACGCTTGGTACACCTAAAAAACACCTGTCAAAAGATACCTAACCAAAATCTGTGACAGAAATCAGAAAGTAAGACAAAGATAGCAATGGATAGGGTTAGGGGTTTTTTTTGTTTTGTTTTTTGTAGTAAGCAAGTGAGTTGAGAGACATTTTCACCTAGTTAAGTTACAAGGCATCCTGAAGTGTGCCTGTCGACTAATGAAAACTCTACTTAACCCCCCCTCCCCCATCCGCTAACCCTTCTCTCATTGACTGCAAGACATGATACATCTGCAGCATCCCCAGCCTCACATTCTTACTGCCTGAACTACAGCAATCATCAAGTGTGCACATTTCCAGACACTGTCCAGATTAGCAAAAAGAGTTTATTAGTCAGTTGTACATGAAATGTTCATTTAACTCACTGGCGCCAGAGTCTACTTGGGAAGTTTGATTCTTTCCAAAGAGCTGGTTTTTGTGGCACGCTCCCAGTAGAGCCGGTTCTTTTGTCTCCCAAACAGCTCTTAGTTCATTATCATCTTTAGCCTCATATTTTAGCCTAACATGGCAAGTATGAATGCTTTGTGTGTTGATAAATCCTTTCATATTTTGTCTTTTTTTATGAGAAGCCTTATAATTGCCTAGTTTTGTGTATTTTTCTGTTACAAAAGCAGGCATTCTTACTTTATTTAATATTTTAATTTTAAATTGAAAACTTTTAAATTTAAAACTGCCAACAAATCCACAGAAATAGAACCAAACTTGGTAACCAAACAGTATGATCTCAGTTTAGGTTGACATTCAGAAAAAATGAATGCCTCAGCTTGGGTGGGCTCATGTTGTTTCTTCTCTCAGTAAGTATCTCCCTTGTTTTTGAGAAGACTCTCTCCTCAGATGTGTTTGGCCACAAGAACGTCATGCTGCCAGTCAAAACAAAGTTCTGCCATGAGCAGAGCTGAGCCACTGAGGCCCCGTCCACACGAAGCTGTAAACGGCGATCGTTTTCAAAACGATTTGCGTAAAGATGAAACCGGCTCAGAATATATCCACGTCGACACGGAAATGACCGTAAATGCTGTTATAAGTAATCCAAGACGTTAGGTGGCGCTGCTGTACAGGAAGTACTTATAGAGCGCATGCGTGTACAAGATATGTGGAACATAAACAACATGGCACAGACTGGCGGGGATCCTGTTTGGCGCCATTGTTGTTGTTGTTGTTGTTGTTATTGCGTATCTTTATGCATGCGCCTTAAGACGGGGCCAAAAATCGTATCTGTTTAGCCCATCCACACCAGCATTTTCAAATGTATCCACTCAGTGACCTGTTTTCAAATCTTGCTGTTTACAGATGCGTTAACACCCGCTCCGTGTGGACGAGAGGTGTTTTGGGACAAATATTTGTGTGGATAAGCCCGTTTATGGCTTCGTGTGGACGGGGCCTGAGAGCTGAGCAGTGTAATGAAAAAAAGAGGGGAGCTGGCTCCCACTCGATGGGAGTCAGTTCTTCTGATTGCTTTCTCACATGACATATCACTACCAGGGACAACCACACCCTCCAAACACAATTACCAACTTTAGCCTAAAATAAATGTAGGGTTCTTTAGAATTAGGCTTTTTTCATTACAGTACATTTTAGCTGTCTGTCTGTATTGGTGCTGGCTCGGCAAACTACTGTTTTGAGACTTAGTTTCAGATTTATTGTCCAAAATATAGTAGAGCAGTTTGAGGCTCGAAGTTTATGTTAATTGTCTTAGGTAAAAAAGATGAGTATTTTGTTTTATTTCTACGAAAAATGATGGAGCTGATTTTTTTTTTACATCTTCCCTCTGTGTGGCTTGGTTTCGGCACTAATGCCAGAGGTTTCTCATAAAATTATTTCCCAGTGGAGTTAACACACTGAGTATAGCATTTACCCCTTGTCATTTGTTTATTACTCATACTTTTAAAGCTCTAGTGGCTTAGGAGACTCTTTAAGTTTGGCTGTCAGACAGGAAATCCAGTAATTTCACCATCAGTAGCTGGAGACCCAGGATAAGGTGTCTTTAAGCTATTTGAATGTTACTCCAGGTTGGGTAGAACACTAGTGACAAAGGGGTAACATTTTGGAGGCACCGCTGGGAATCTTACTGGATCTTACTGGATGTAGGCTATTTATACTAGTGGAAACTAGTATTGATTTAGAGTCTTGCATTATGCCCCCAGAAATAGGTCCTGAAGGTGAAGCAGGGCCTTGGACTGTGCGTGTTATTCCGGAACCTGATTCAGATTTGCACTCATAAGTGTTTACACTACTGCAGCAAGAGGGCAAAACTTTGAAGGATGGAGGGCCATTCCAATGACCCATGTCTGAAACCAGACATGAACATGGATCTAGTGAATGCTATTGGTAGGTTGGTTGGCAAGTGTTGTCAAGGGCCTGGTGATGGGTCTAGTTACAGGAAGTTCTCAGGAGTGAAATCTGTTACAGTAGGTGAAGAAGAATATAATGCCTGGATGGAGCCGGCTACTCAAATGATCAGTGAGTGGTAGTGTAATGATATAGTTAAGAGGCAGCACATTGTTAAAAGTTTGAAACGGCCAGCTTCTGATATTATCAGATTTTTAAATGTCAGCAATAATTTGGCTACAGCCACACATTAAATAGATGCATTGAAGACTGCCAATGGCACTACAGAGAGTAGGCCAGATCTCATGGCCAAGTTCAGGCATACTTATCAAGAGGATGGAGAAAAGCTGTCTGTCTGATTCATCGAGCCTTAAAAGGTGGTATTGATGCTGAGGGCATGAACAAAACGTGAATGGAGCAGTTGATCAAAGGTGCCCTGGCCAATGACATGGTTGATCTATGTGTTCAAATGTGTTACTCCCTGCAAGACACCCCTTCTTTTTCCCTATTGATGTAAGAAGTCAGAGAGGACCTACCTGTGTTGTAGCTGTGCAGATAGAGGGAATTTATGTAAATTATTCACAAGTTATTATCCTGTATAGGAGCTTTTACTACACTTACTTGAAACATTAGCTGTTCAGCCTGTCGAGAACCTTGAGATATGGGGGTTAAGTTCCCCCAAGGACCCTTATGATTGCTATCTTCCTATCAGACTTGAATTTACTGTAACTGTGGCTGGTGTGCTCCAGACAGTGGACACAATAACTTTAGTGTACCCTGACCCTGTTAAAGATGAGGGCATAGCCATTCTTGTAGGGAAAAACACCACTTTGGTGAAGAAGTTATGTGACTCCTGTAAAGAGAAAGCTGGTGAAGGATTTTTAAACAAACTGATCATTCATCCCATGGTTAGGAAAGCTTACGAGTCTATCAGCCAGGTGGATATATCACCAGAAGAGCTCAAAAAGCATGGAACAGTGAGGCTTGGTTTGTGTTAGACTTTAATACTACACCCAGGCAAGTTGTTACATGTAACATTTGTAGCCAAATTTCCTGGTGTTTTCAATGATGACTTGGCAATCATAGGCCAGCCTGATGACGTGTCAAGCCTTGTTGAGCTCCAGATTCATCTTGAAGTGCACCCAGCATAATTTGTGAGCAACAGGCTTGTCACAGTGACTGTCAAGAACATTTCCACTAAAGAGATTTTTGAGAAGAGGAACTTCCCTTGCTCATATTTTTCCTGTTGCACTGGTGTGCCAGCTAAATGTTAAAACTCACAAATAATGAATTCACTCTCTCTGGCCTTTTGATTTTGGGAAAAAACATTGTCATTGTGAAAAAATGCTGGAGTGCGTGCCATGAATGGGATGTTGGATATTCCAAAAGTATCAAACTGGAAATAAGGCTATGAGACCCAAAACCCTTTACAGAGAGACCATGACAGGGTATTACCAAATTCCAGTGAGTGAAGCTGACAAGGAAAAGACAGCATTTATCTGTCCACTAGGATTCTATCAGTTTGAACGTATGCCTCAAGGAATCTCCTGAGACCCTGCAACTTCCAAGAGGGTGATGGAATTAACTATGGAGACATTAACTTTCTGGAAGTCTTGGTGTTTTTGGACGAATTGATCGTTTTTGGCAGAACCATTGAAGAAAATTAAGAGAGGTTGTTAAAATGTCCATGACTGACTCAGTGTAGAAGGCCTAAAGTTGTCCTTGGATAAGTGTCAGTTTGGTAGGACATCCGTCACCTATGTAGGACACATAGCGTTTCAGGAATGGAATTGCAACTGATCCCTCAAATATACAAGCTGTCACATCCTGGCCTGGGCCTAACACTATGATAGAGCTCAGATGGTTTTTAGGATGTTGTGGCTACTATTGATGTTTTGTTTTGCCATGACCTTAATGAACTGCTGAAAGGGTGTCCATCTTGTTCCCAAAGAAAAAAAAAAAAAGCTGGAGAGCTTTCCAAAAACACTTCAGAATCTTTTGATTTCAGGTAGAATGAAAGATGCGAAAGTGCTTTCCAAGACACAGTTAACGCAAGCCCCAAAGTTTTTGCTGACTCGCAGAAACCCAACATCTTATATGCTGACACTAGTGCAGATGGCCTGGGAGACATATTGTACCAACAACATGCAAAGGGATTGCGGTTCATTGCCTTTATTAGCAGGAGTCCACTCTCCATCATTGTAGGGCTGCCCCCAAATAGTCGACTAAACGTTAGTCGATATGAAGAGGGCTTGGTCGAATACATTTTCATTAGTC